>WEKY01032031.1:333925-512090 GCA_013390045.1 Picathartes gymnocephalus | reverse complement strand
ACCCCGGCCGTCGGGCCGCCCTCCCGCCGCTGCCTCGCCGCCGCCGCCCCGCGCCCCCGCTGCCCGCCCGGGGCCCGTCCCGCCACCCTTCGACTTCGACGCCTTCTACCGCGCGCACTACGGGGAGCAGCTGCAGCGGGAGCAGCTGATGCGGGCGCGGCGGGAGCAGCTGCGCCTCCGGCGGGAGGAGGCCGCGGCACAGGGACGCCTTAGGGCCCTCTCCGATCTCTCGATCGGGCTCCTCTTCCTCCTGGGTGTTGCTATCCTCTACGGCCTCAAGTGACGGCGGGGCCGCGGCGGGGCTGGGCAGCCCCTGGAATGCCCACCCACCTCCGCAGTGTCACCGGGGGGCTTGCCAGCAGGCTGGGGGTGCACTGGCCCTGCACCCGCCATTGACCGACACCCTGTATGTGCTGTCAGGCTGTGACATTTCACTGTGCCGGTTTGACCTTGAGGGGCAGTATATGACCAGCAGGCTTCATAGGCTGTGGCCTGGCCACTCTGCCAGCACGACCTTCAGACACACAGTGCCCCTGGCTGGCACGGCATGTGACCTCTGGATACCCTCTGTGTCTCTGGTCCACAGGCTGGGCTAGGCTGTGCTGTGCCACACAGCATGACCTCACAGAGGTGGTGCAGGAACATTGCAGGCTCTTGATGTGCCCCCTCAACCAATACCACCTGCAGACACAGTGCCTGACAAGTTATCACAGTTCCTGGACTCTGGACTGGGATGTGTCCCCTCCTTTGGCACAGCTGTGTGACCTTGGTGTGCCCCAGGTGCCTGTTGTGAGCCTCAGTGAGATTAAAGGCTTTCAGAGGTGGTGTGTGCTGTGTGTGTTCAGGGCTGCACTCACTCATGCTGAGGTGTGGCTCTGGTTTGTGCTGATCCCAGACCTGCCACCTCTGTGCTATCATACCTGCTGGTACTACATCTCTGGGGAGTTTTTGATGTCCAGACTGCATCACCCTGCTCAGAATGGCAGGTATAGATGTCTTAGATTCAGACTTGAAAAATGAAACCTGAGCCCATGGTGGCTCCTGTCCTGGTCAGTGTGTGACATTGCCTGGAGGTGCAGGCAAAACACTTGGGTGTCTGAAGTCCTCTGTCCTGTCTAGGGCCTGCCAGGAACTTTACACAAGCTCCTCCCTCTGAGGCTTTTTGCCGTGGAGCACCTGTGAGCACCAAGTGCTATTGTCTGTGTTTTACATGTACCTGAGCATCATTTGCACGAGTATATTTGCCTATTTAAATAGTGAAGTGTTTTAAGAACTAAAGATGGTGTTTCTCAGAAACTTTTCTCTCTCCTTGGGTGCAGGTTCACCTGTGCTATGCTGCTGCTACCTGGAGGGAGAGAAGCTTCATGGCAGTGCCTGAGTGTGGCAAAGACCATGTGTGTCGCTGGGTTTGCTGTCAGTGGGATGAGCAGGAGCCCAACCCTTGTTACCTCGTAGCCCAGACCCTGGGTTGTGTTTTGTCCCAGCACAAGAATGTTAAAAGTGAATGCCCTGTGTTTTCCACTGTGGATTTCTGTAATCCTGATGGGAGCCTGAGGCAGAGGCACGGCAGGGACCACCATGTCTGCTGGTTGTGCAGGATTGTTTTCTGCCTGCTCTCAAAAGCCTTGTGCCACTTCCAGCTGCACACTAGAGGCTGCTGCATGCTTGGAGTAAACTCAGCCCATGGGCAGAGTGAGCTTTGCAGGATCCTCACTGGCTGCCAGTCTATCCCTTTACTGGGATTACATCGCTGAAATGTCATCATGGGAGACGCAGGAGCCCGATGTTCTCTGGCTACAGAGGGAAAGTCTCTGGAGTGGCTTTGGCACTTGCTGATGCAATTTCATCCTCATTTTCATTCTGTAAACCAAATCACTCAAAAGATGAGAGGTAGTTTTTTTTGGCAGAATTTGGCAGGAAACATTACTTTCCAGGCTGAAAAAGCTAACGATGTCCCTGGGTAGCAGTGGGCACTAGGGAGCACTTCTCTAGCTCCTACCCAAACAGGTGGTTTGGACAGTTCCTGCTGCTGGTTCTTCCTCCTCAGGTCTCTATGATGTAACTTGATGATTAAAGACATCCAGCCATAAATTGGTGACAAAATGACACATCTTTCTTTTGGTGGGTCTGGATGGTAAGTATTCCTTGCACTTGCTGGGAAACAGGGGTGAGGGACAGGCAAGTGTTTCACATCCTGACTTTAGCCAGTGAAGAAGAGGGCAGGGAGGGGAGTTCTGTTTCCCTTGCTGGGAAGGGTGGCCTCTCTGGAGCACCACAGCCTTCCCTGCTGCTGCTGGAGGTCCTGTTCTGTGCTGCCTGACACTCGGGGGTGGCTGTGCACTGGTGACGTCCCCTGTGCTCTGCACTCACCTGCTGCCTGGACAGAGGAGGGTGCCCTAAGACTCTCCAGAGTCACCTTTACCCCAGTCAGGCCTGACTGCTCCTCTGCTCCGGGAAGGATTTCAGGAGCTTGGGCAGAAGGTGGCTGGAGCTGGTCCAAATGCACAGACTGCCTACCAGCTCCCAGCATACCACTGTTCTGCCCCTTTTTCTCCTTGTGTCAACAGTGTCATTGCATTCTTGTTGTTCCCCAGTTGTTTCCCTGATGGGGAGGTGCCAGGAACAACAGGGTTTCATGCTGCTTTCCTTTAGTCAAGTGAGCACAGCCTGTGTAGTTACCAGGGGCTGATGGTGACAGGAGTGTGAGGTGGCAGGGGCTGTGAGCTGTACAGGATTGGAAGATCAGGAGAGGATGAAGCTCAGTAATTCCCTGTGGCTTTTACTGTGTTACATCTCAGGAACCAGGATGCATCCTTGGGGATACTGACACACTTGGAGATACCGTTCACTGTGAGAAGAGGAGCCCGCTTTCCTGCAGCTGGGGCAAGGCAGCCGTCGGCAGGAGTCATAGCAGGGAACAGCTTATACTCCCAGGTCCTTTTCCTCCTTTGAGAATGTATCCAGTCCCCACAACACATCTCAGTAACAGACTGCAGTGGCAGCTGTCCACAATCACCTCCCTGGAGGTGAGGTGGCACTTTCACACGGGGATGTCACCATGAGCATCCTGAGGCCTTTGCTGGGAGGAGTGTGATGTTCACAGTAGGGATTTCCTCCTCAATCTCCAGCCCACTGGGGCCATTTTTGCACATATTCTGGCACATCGTACCCCTCACTTCCTCGCTCTGTGGCTCCACATTTCACTTGCCTGCAAGTGATGTATGGGACCCATGCTGGATGCTTGTCCTTCGCTCTCTTACCCCTGGCACCAGGTTTTGCCAGCTCTGTGTCACCAAAAGGAACTATCTGAGGGTGACTTGCTGGTGGGGCCTCAGCCATCACCCCATGCCAACCCATCCAGGCCTGAACTGCTCTACCCTGCACCTTCACCCCAGGGGTTATTCTGGGTTCTTTGGTGTTGCTCATTCCCACCCGTGAATCACTGACAACAGACATCAAAGGGAAGCACCAAAATCTGAGTAGCTAACAGCCACTTGGTAATTTGATGCTGTGACAAGCTAAGGAAATCTAAGAGTCCAGGGAAACTTAAGCTGGATGAAGCCTTCCAAGCTCAGTGCAGACCCCACTCCCCACTCCTACCCCAGCCCCTTTTTGTGGGCTGACATCCCCATAACTGCAGGTTTGGGGTTCTGAGCTGCTCCCCTCAGCTGGTGAGTGCTGCAGTCTGGGAATGTGGGGTCTCAGTGCCTCATCAGGGCCTCCTCCTGGAGTAGCTGGCCTACTCTTTGGAAAGGAAGGGGTCAAACCTGGCTGCTGGCAGATCTTTGATCATGCCAGCGGGGCTAGGGACATGAGGGGCAGGAACAGGGAGCTACAGGCTGGGGGAGCAGAGTCCTGAGCAGCAGTCAGGAGTGGCCATCAGCCTCTGCAGAAGGGGCTGGTCTGGCAGAGATGGGGGTGAGGGGACAGCCCCTGGTACAGCCCCAGCCCTCACCTGTGTGGGCAGAACTCTGCACCCCAATCCTGCTGCTGGTGGCTCTGCCCTCCCAGGGCAGGGCTGCTACGGTTGGCAGCACCTGAGGATGTGGGGCAGCTCCCTCTCCCTTCAGCAGCATCCCCTGCGGCCACTCCTTGGTTAATAGAGTTAATTGTTAATAGACCTCCCTCAACAGGCCTGGTGCCTGCTCCACGGGGCCCAGCTGGGGGACACTGGCACCCCCTTCCTGGCTGGCCCCAGTCCAGGTTTGTACCCCTTTTGCACCCCACTGCCTGGGGGTTGTGGCTCAGGGGGTTTCCTGGGGGAGTGGGGTCACCCCTCTTCTCCCAGCTGTTCTGGCTCTCCTGGACTGGGGGCTGCTCCTTATCCAGCCAGGCTTTCACAGAGCCAGGGATGGGGGGCACCCCCAGCTCCCTGCCCAGGTTTGGCTGCACACCAGCTGGCAGAGGGGCTGTGCTGGTCCCAGGCTGCTGCCTGGCCCAGCAGAAATGAATGCAGATGCACACCCAGTGGCAACCCCTCCTCCCCCTCCTCCCCAGGGTGAGCAGGAGCACCTTTACCCTCCTTGATTTCATTCTGCAGGGCAG
The DNA here is from genome assembly GCA_013390045.1 of Picathartes gymnocephalus. Taxonomy (NCBI): domain Eukaryota; kingdom Metazoa; phylum Chordata; class Aves; order Passeriformes; family Picathartidae; genus Picathartes; species Picathartes gymnocephalus. Next base: position 507,545 of record WEKY01032031.1, on the reverse strand, counting down.
GGACAGGCAGGAAGAGCCACTGTGCAGGCAGGAGGGGCAGAGGGAGTCACCCTATCTAATGTCAGCTTCTGCCTATGAGCCAATGTCCCTGCCTGCCCTGTGCAGAACTTTGTCCCCAGTCCCAGCTGGCCTAGGAAGGGCCTGGAGCTGTCAGTAGCAGTGGGCAGGCAGATACCCCTCCGTCCCCAGGGATACAGGGTGCACCAGGGTGCACAGACACCCCCTGCCAGGATCAGCACAACTGGGGTGTCCGGCCACCCACCTGGTGCCAGCCAGTGTGTGCTCCAAACTGGACAGGACCAGCTGCAGGGTGAGAGGAAACTCCCCAGGGCAGGGGCTCACCTGGCTTGGCAGCTTCCCAAAGGGTCCCAAGGTTCTCCACCCTAAAGTGGGGTGGTGGCCAGCCCAGCAGGACCATGGGGTTGCCAGGGCCTGCCCAGTGCTTCCTGAACAGACCAGGTGCCTGGGGTGCTGCCGGACTCCTATGGACCAACAGACAGACAGAGCATGGCAGCACAGCTTACCTCGCTGCTTAGACTGTCACTTCTAGTGCTGCAGCTCTCATAGGACACACTCACCTTCCCCAGGCTGCAGAGGCAGCAGCTCACCCTGAGAGTCCACACTCATGGGGCCACTGGGGTGACTCAGTACCTGCACGGGGCCAGGGAAGTTTGTCCTGGAGCTGGTGACAGACCCACACAGCCTGGGGCTGCCCAGCCCTGGGGAGCCGTGCAAGGCAGGCACTACCTGGGGTGATGCACTGGTGGGGCCTGGCTACTTTTTGGGTGGCTTGGCTCCTCGTGCACCAGCTCATGCCTCAGTGCTGTGCCTGGTCCCCTGCGGCAGGGCAGTGAGAGTCCACCAGCGTTGCCCCTGGCTGTGGGCTCCAGCACACATGGGTGAGCACAGAGAAACAGGCCTGACTGGCAAACAGGCCTTTCACTGACAGGCTGAGCCCAAAGTGGGACTTAGGAAAGCAGCAGGTGCTTTGGGAAACTCCAAGTATTCCAGTGACTCCTATCTCCTCACATGCCAATAAAGGCACAGTGGCTGGTCCCCTATTTATCCTGGTTTTAAACCTGCTTCAGCTGGTAATACTGGAATATTGGCCATAAATGATGGCTGAAGTTTGGCATAAGGCCAGGTAGCCTCAGTGGGGGAGGGTGATCAGACACTGCAAGTTAATGACCTGTATTTTGGGGTGTTTTGTAGCCTGAGCCAGGGCCTTCTGCTGCTTGGGATTATTTCTAAGCAGTCCACATACCAGTGGCAAGACATAGGTTGGGCAGGCAACTGGGAAAGAGGAAAAGAATTACACAGCCAGACAGGGTCTGAGAGTACAAGAAGAGTCTGAAACCAACCCAAAAGCTAGAAAGAGCACAATGGACATGCCACAGCAGGGAACAAGCACCCCAGGACGCCCAGGAGGCTGCAGCTGGAGGAACCCTGGAGGATGGGGAACACCACCCCATGGACTCACCATCCATTATGTGATACTAGGGAAAGGAACAGAAGAGCCTGGGATGAAACAGGGTGAGAGCTCAGGCCTCCTGTCACTTTTTCCAGTGAGGGCTGGTAGAATGGGGGAGGTGGGTAAGGAATGACAAAGGGCACAATGGCCTCTGAGGGGATGAGGAAGGTGGATACAAGTACAGGCTGATGTGACCAGTGGCTGCCAAGCTGTGAGCAAGCCCAGCTGGCCACAGGGTATAACCCTCCATGGGGTGAGGGCTTTGCTGCTGGCACGAGGCCTCTCCTGGGCACCAAAAGCCTTCCCCATGTGCAGGGCCAAACTGGTCCCTGGCACCTCTCTTGAGAGAAACACACGCTCATGGCAGGCTCTGCACCCTGTGCAGGAGCCTTTAACATCCCCAGGGAACCGATATCCTGAGCCAAGTGCAAGCAAAAGGTCTGGGGGGTCCTCAGGCTGGAGGGCCCTCCTTGGCTGCCAGTCACCTCCAAGCCTGGCAAGTGCTCCCTGGTAACCCTTTCCTCCCTGCCTGTCCCATTCGGCTGTTCATACCCAGAGCCAAAGGGCAGAGTATGGAAAGAGCACACACAGAGCGTGGAAAGAGGCTTTATTTAGGAAGCACATGGCACCCAGTGCTCCTCTGCCCTTTCCCTGCTATCCCTCCCAGCTAAGCCCACTGCCACCCCTACAAGCCACCCACCCCACTTCCTGTCACTGTTCCTCTTGCTGTGGATGCAGAGACCTCCCCCCGGCAGCTCCCCAAATGCAGGGCCCCCTACCCAGCCATGGCACCTGCCCCAACCAAGCACCTCCATCCCTCTGCGAGCACCCACCCGTGTTCCTGCCCCACAGACCCTGCAGCCCTTTGGAGCTGTGCCTACACCACCCCCCACCCCTCATGTTCCCTGCCCACGGTGTTCCTGCACCCCGTGGAGGCACAGGAGCAGGGACATCCCCCATCCCTGCCCTACTACCGGTGTGGAGGCTCCTGCTTCTGGTGTTGCGGCTGCTGCTGCCCGCGGTCAGGCTGGGGACTGAGCAGGGGGATATGTCCAACGAGGCGCAGGGGAGAGCCCAGGCTGGGAATTTCGGAGCAGGGAGATGCTGGCTGCTGTCCCAGGGCTGGGAGATGGTGCCTGGGAGGTGCAACCGGCACAGGAAAGGGCACAACAGGCTCCGAGGGGATGAGGACGGCAGGCACAAAGCCGTAGGAAAGATCAAAGGCTTTGGGGGCTACTCCACTCTGCAAAGGGGCAAGGCGGGCTGGTGCCACGCTAGCTGGGGCACCTGGGCACCCCGCAGGGCCCACAGGGTCCCTGCCCACCTGGTCCTTCTGCACCCAGTCCTTCTGCAGCAGCTCCTGCAGTTTCTCCAGCTGCGTCCGGCAGATGTGGGAGCGTGTGCGGCTCTGGCAGAAGGACTCCAGAAAGGACTCGAGGGGCAGGTCCTGGGCCAGGAACTGCTTTATCTGTGCCTGTGGGATTGGCAATGGGACCAGAAGGAGCACCCCTTGGACCCTGGTCTCTTCTGCAGGCTCTGGCAATGGCAGGGCACGGAGAGCAGTCCATGGGAAGGGACAACAGCACAGGGGTCTCAGCTAACTCACCTCTGACTCTGCTTCGGAGGCATCAAGCTGGGCTTGGAGCTGGCCCAGGGCGCTCTGTGGGCTCCACTTCTCCAGATAAGCCTCTGTGTGTCAGAAGGTGATGGGGCTGCCAACCTTCCCCTGGATACCCCCACTGCTGGGGTTGCTGTCCTTCCCATTCCCAAGCATCAGCTCCCCCCCTCCTTGCACTGAAACACCCCCAAACACATCCCTGGAGCCACCTGCACACCACGGCTTCCATCCCACCCTGGCACAGGTTGCCCAGAGAAGCTGTGGATGCCTCATCCTTCTAATTGTTCAGGGCCAGGTTGGACTGGGTTTGGAGCAACCTGGTCTAGAAGGTGTCCCTGCCCACAGCAGAGGGTGGAATGAGATGATCTTTAAGGTGCCTTCCAACCCAAATGATTCTGTGATTCTATGACTGGTCCCAGCTAAGGAATTGCTGTGTCACAGGGAGCATCATCCCCCACCACTCCGGATCATGGCTGAACCATTGCCCTGGGGTAGGTTCAAGGATGCTGAGCCCACCTGGACCCTCATATTAACAGGGGTTGTGCCAGGCTCTGCCCCAGCCCATAGGCTGCACCTCACTCACCCAGGCGCTGCTGTTTGTCCCAACATGCCTCTCGGATCTCCTGCAGCTCCTGGTACTTGATGGCCAGGGAAGCCTTCCCATCCTCCAGCCGTGGGCGCAGGGACAGATTCACCCTGGCCTGGGTGCAATTCGAAGCCAAACACATTTCCCGCTCCAGCTGCAGACTCTGGAACTGTGGGAATGGGATTGGGGCCGTGTGCGTCAGCAATGAGAGAAATGGGCAGAAGCAGTCGGATCCAGCACCTTGCTGGGCAGGGGTCCGTGTCCATCCGGGGGTGAACCCTCTTTTTCTGCACTGTCTCCATCCCTCTGCTTTGCCTGGAAAGGGGGTGCATCCCGGGGGAACGCAACGGCTGGAGCCGGGCTACGCAGGATGGCTCAACCTGACCGTGTCAAACCTCAGCGCCGGCTGCCCAGCCCCTCTGCAAGGAAAGGGCTCGGCAGAGAACATGGATGTCACGGAAGGAGCACGCAGCCTCCCCTGGCTGCGCACACACCGTCTGCACTCGGGGCCACCCAGGGAAGACGCTGAAATCGGGCCGAGAGCGATTCCAGAATAACATGCGCGCGTTTCCGCAGCGGAGCCGGGAGAGCGCGGAGCTCATCCCCGCTGCGGAAAGCGAGAGCAGGCTGGAGGGCGGGCGAAGCGCCGGGGCCTCACCCAGTCTCGGGGATGCGGGGGCACGGGACGGGGTTTGGTAGCCCCCAGTTTGGTGGCCCGAGGCTTCAACACCGGGCGCCCCGCGCAGCTGCGGTCGGGATGCCCTAGCGGAGGTTCCCCCGCCCGGCCGGTGGACTCTGCGGCTCCTCTGGAGCCCTCGGGATTACGGGCGTCAAGATAAGGGCAGCGGGCGGCGGAGCCGGGGCCGGCGGGAGATACCCGGCCCCGCAGTGCCCGTTCCCGGGCCGCGGGCGGCTCCACCTTGCGCACCGGGACAGCCCCAGAGGAGCGAGCGCCGCACGGCTCGACCCTGCCGGCTGCGGGACACCGTCCCCCCCGGCCCCTCGGTCCCCCCGGCCGTACCTTCCTGCTGAGGCGGGCGGCGCGCTGCAGCCGNCCGTGCTGAGCGCCCCGAGGCGGCGCGGGGAGCCGGGCGGCGCGGCGGGCCGGGACATGGGCCGGGGCCGGGGTCGGGATCGGGATCGGGATCGGGATCGGGATCGGGATCGGGATCGGGATCGGGACCCCCCGCCGCCGGGAGCCGCGCGCGCCGCCTGGCGCCCGCCGCCCCCGCCGGTCTTAAAGGAGCCGCGGTGGAGCACGAAGCGCTCCCTGTCCGCACCGCGCCGCCCCTGGCCGCGGACACCGGCGCTGCTCTTGCTCCGCGCACCCTGCGCACCCTGCGCACCCTGCACCCGTTGCGCGCAACCCGAACCCTCTGAGCACCCTGCACCCCGCTTCGCGCACCCTGCACCCGCTGTGCGCACCCTGCACTCCGCTGTGCGCACCCTGCACCCCGCTCCGCGCACCCTGCACTCCGCTGTGCGCACCCTGCACCCGCTGTGCGCACCCTGCACTCCGCTGTGCGCACCCTGCACCCGCTGTGCGCACCCTGCACTCCGCTGTGCGCACCCTGCACCCGCTGTGCGCACCCTGCACTCCGCTGTGCGCACCCTGCACTCCGCTGTGCGCACCCTGCACCCCGCTCCGCGCACCCTGCACCCCGCTCCGCGCACCCTGCACCCCGCTCCGCGCACCCTGCACACTGCTGCACGGATCCTGCACCTCGCTCTCTGCATCCTGCACCCCACTGTGCGCATTCTGCGCCCTCGGTGCACACCCTGTGGACCCCGCTGTGCAGCCCGCAGCCCCCTGGGCGCGTCCCCCACGCCACTGTGCGAGTCCCGCCTGCAGCCGCCGCGGTGTCACTTGTCACTGCCCGGCGCCTGCCTGGAACAGCCTGGTGCCCTGTTACCCGCTGGCTCAGGAGAGGTGGGAGCCGTGGGGCACCCTGTCACTGGGGCACCCCGTTACTGGGGCACCCTGTCACTGGGGCACCCCGCTACTGGAGCACCCTGTCACGGCGGATCTGTGCGGGCCCCTTTGTCCCCTGAGAAAGGCAGAAGCGCTGCCCCATACCGATGGCTTTGAAATCCTGTTTCTGCAGGATCAAAACATGGCAGTACAGACAGCCATGCAGCACAAACACATCCTGACAGCAACCTCCTGTTCAGCCTCCTGGCAGGAGTGGGGCCTTGGCACCAGGACATTGCCACAACTTCTGACAGATGACTGTGAGTGTGGTGACGATGTAGGATCAGTTTTCCCATGTGTCAGGTCCCCTCTGAACACCCCTGTGCAGATCACAGGGCCTTTATCACAGTGTAACTGGGCTTAATTTTCTTACACCCATGAGAAACATTCAAGGCTTTCTCTCTCCAGGCTGAGTAACCTGGTTTAGTGGAAGGTGTTCCTACCCATGGCAGGGGGTTTGGAATGAGATGGGTTTTAAGGTCCCTTCCAACCCAACCAGGCTGTGATTTTATGGTAAGCCTCAAGACTCCAGTCCTGGCACCTGACATGGGATTTCCTGGCTCTCAGGGGAGAAGATCAGAGGTACAGAACAGATGTCATGACTGAAGAATGAGCTCAAGCAAGCATGTTTATTGGATGCTTTATCAAACACTGCAGAGAGACTCAAAGTGTGTGGAAATTTGGGGCATGCAGCTTTTTTGCTTTCTGTGAGTTCTGGAGACAGCAAGGAAAGTCTGATGTAACTTCAGGGGTGAGTGCCTTCCTCCCACAGGGAAGGTACATGGGGAATCCACAAATGTCCTAAGAATTTTTTTTAAATTCTTGATTATGAACATAATAAAAGGGAATCATTGGCAAGCACAGGAGAAAGGAGCTGAGCAGAGGGGAGTCTGCAGTTGGAGCGGGAGATTGTAAAGTGGCATTTCATTAAAGCCCTGCTGCCCTCGTGCTCCTCGCTCTGCTCCAGAGAGGCTCACACTCTTTGGCCACGCAGAGCCTTTGCAGAGTGTCCACTGTGGGCAGGAGGAGGAAGAAGCACTAACAGTATGAAGCTGGTTTAATGAGAATAAGGGAGGATTTGCAGTTCCCCTTGCACAAGTTGCCCCATGTCATGCCGCCCTTGTAATTCAGCCGCACGGAGTAACACGATGAGTACCACCACCCGCCCTCGTAGCTGTAGGCACAGTTCTTACTGTAAGTGTCCTGGTCTCGATCCTTTGTGGAGAATTTCATGTTGTCGTGCATGTTGTTGGGGTTGTCCGAGGTCATGGCATCCCCAGCTGTCCCGTTGTAGGAGCCCAGCCTCAGCCGGTAGCCGTGGGACTCGTCTTCCACACTGAACAGGTTGTAGTCTGCAAAGCTGAAGCTGTCTGCCGAGTCCTGGATGACAAACCTGACCTGGTAGACCTTCTGCTTGGCAATCTGGTGGATGTACTCGGTGCCCAGCCAGTACTCGGTGCGCACGTTCCCAAAGCCGAACTTGTAGGTGCTCCAGGACTCAGCCCAGGTGACTGGAGTGTCTCTCTGGTTCCTCTGGATGACGGTCCAGCCCCCGTGGGTCACGTTCATCTCGCAGTACACCACCAGGTGGTGCAGCCCTTTGGGCTGGATGATGTAGACGCCGCTGTGGCTTCCACGGGGAATCTCACTGCAGTCCTTGGGCCAACCCGGGGCTGGAAATGAGAGCTGGTTATTAAATCTCCCTAAAAAGGGGATATTTCTTTTGTGTCTACATCCTTTTGCACACACGTTCCTAGGCTGTGTTCCTGCCGTGTGCCCACAGGAGTAAATCAAAATCTTGACATGATCAGTGTGAGAGTTGAGCTTCACATCTTCCTAAGACTGGATTCAAACTGATGGGGACACACTGTGACAATGGCTGGTGAGAGCAAGCCTGGCGTCGCTGTCACCTAAGGACCCTCATCCAGGGTGGGTTCAGTCTCAGTGATTTGCCTGTGTCATGCAGATGATATATCACCACAGACAAATGCAAATCTGGGGGACAAAGTCACTTGCTGGTACAGCACAGAGGTTTCGTGTGGATACTGTCAGAAGCCTGACAGAGAAAGCTCAGGCATATTTGCTGCAGTCTTGGGTGCAGAGATAAACTGTTCTCATGGTTCTACCAGGACTGTTGTGAGAACGGCAAAATACAAGAATGTAAACACACCTGCACCTGGTCATTTCCATAAAGAGGTTGGAACTCAATCGTTATTCACAATTAACCGGTAGCTTTGAGGGGGTATCAATGATCTAAACCAATAGTATATGTTCGTGCCATGTATCCTATAAAAAGATGGACATTTTTGAAGTAAAGAGCTCATTGCCTGCTGATCAACCTGGGGTCTGTGTTGTTTGTGTGATACAACAGCGACAGTTTAGTGCTTTGCCCCAGAGAGAGGGTGATCATGACATCCATATCTCTAACAATTAAATCAGCCCTTGGAATCTCAACAGGGCAAAGCCACTGCTGTCCTCTGGCCTTACCCAAGTAGCTCTTTAGAGACTTCCTGACTTGTTGGGTTTGATTATGGCCTTTCCATGGTCCGGAGTGTGCACCTCGTCCAACAAACAGCTGAATGTACCCACACACTGCTGGGAAGGAAATTGCTCCACTCCCAGTACCTCTGTCACCAGTTGTCCCCACCCAGGTAGGACCTATCTTTGGCCTTATGGGCTAATGTTGATCCAGCCAGTTCAGTAATTCTGTCAGATCCAGTCTACTCATCAACTGTGTAGTGAAAATAGGAAAATGACTAATCACCACTTCCCAGTAATGAAGCATCGCTTTCCAGCTTGGACCTATATCTGGAAAATTCCCCATGCGAAAGCACCTCAGCCAGTACTGAGCCCAGGACACAGCTGGTGGCAGAGTACCCTGAGGTTATGAGCTGTGGCACCTCTGCAGCCCATCAGAAAATCAGCATATTCCTGGGAGGAGCCAGTGCATGTGTAAGACATGGGCAAGTTGTCTGAGAGCTCTTGGTGAGCCCAGTGATGGTGAAGCCTCCCAGGCTGCAGAGATGCAGAGACTCACCGTGGCTCACTGGTGGGTGGTGGGCGATGTCTCTGGCCTGTCGGACGTGTCCATCACCATCATCTAAATTAACACAGGAGACAGGAGTGAGTGTGGAGAGTAGACACGCCTGCTGGGAGAGCTCAATCTTCTCCAGACGACATTCCAGTTCTTCTGTTACTGTTCTTAATTCCAGAGGAATTTAGCAATTTCAGGCGTCAGCAAGTTGGTAGTGTGGGGGAATGTACATGATGTTAGAGTGAGGCTGATGCTTTTTTGGTGGAAAGGATTTGGGCATCCTGTGTAGGGGAAAACCCCAAATGGTGATGGCAGCACTGGGTTGTTAGAGTGCAGCAGCAGCAGTTAGAGAAGAAGAGGGATTAAAGAGGGGAGGGAAGAAATGTGAGAGCAGGCACAGGAAAACTGGCTTAGGTATCAGGAGTTGGGAGAGGTGTCTACTCAAAAGGGAATTGCTGGAAGGGTGTTGCTGGAAGAGAGGATGGTTTAGAATGAGTTAATGCAATTCTTTTGCAAGGACATCTCTGTATCCACTGATGGCTTTAAAACAGAGGGATGAGTCACAGTCTTATGGAATCACAAAAGCCATTCCTATCCCCTCGCTAAAACAGACAATTAACCCTGCAGCTGCTGCTCTGACAGCCTCAAATACCTGCTCCCTGCTTTCATTCTCAGCTGGCACTCTTACCTCCTCCCTTGTGAGGTGTTTAACTTAAGCCTCTTGCACTCTGTATAAGCACATTCCTGACACAGGCTGCCTGCCAGACTTCTGATTTCCTGAATTTTGATATGGACTCTCTTTTTGACTCCTTTTGACTTTCTTTACAACCTGAGCTTGTGTGGACTGGTAAACACTCATGTCACATGGTCTGGAGGACTTTCCTACCATGGCACTTACTTTTACTACAGCCGTATGAAGGTGTTCCCTCATGTTTGTGTTGTAAGGCACAGTCTGCCTCTGCTCCTTTCTGCCTTCATACCCCATCCCTTTGGAAGCACTCCTCTCCAAGTCAAGATTTTGGAATGCTGGCCTGTCTTTTCTGGCATGCCTCCCTGCTCACCCAGCATGCATTCATGCTGCTGATGTTTTCAGAGCACGCTACCAGTGCTGTAGGTGAGAGATAACAAAATCATAGAATATCCCAGGTTGGAAGGAAACCTACAAGGGTCATCAAGTCCAACTCTGGTCCTGCACAAGGCAACCCCAACATCTCACCATGTTCCTGAGAGCATTGTGGAGCCCAGAGCACACATTCCTTCTCTGCTCAGACTTGCAATCCTTGCTGAACCCCTGTCTCAGGCTCTTGGCTCAGTCGTGGTGCTCCCTATGCTGGCAGTTTCCTGACACGTAACGTGAAACCAGCACCAAACACTTGGACCTTAAACTCTTCTGCAGAGCACACTTCCTCCTCCCTTGGAAGGGCATCAACCCTTTCTGTCGTGCCACATCCCACCCACAGCCCCTGGGGGTTTTTTTCCCAAGCATTTCTTGAAGGCTTCCTCATTGCTACAACATACCCTGGTACCTGTAGGTTCCTCTGTGCCATCACCTGGCTGATTTCCTGTGCCAGTGTCACTGCTTAAACTCTTTGTATTAACTTCATTTATTTCCTCTTCCTATTGAGGTCTCCCTTGAATTCAGTTCTCCACTGACCTTGTGATTTCCAGAGATAGGAACTGTTCTCCATGTCCTCAAAACACACTGTGAGCATCTTTAACCCTCCTGCTCCAAGGAAGAGCCCATAGCCCACAACACTCTGGGCTTGGTCTTGCTGCCAATGAGGCCAACCTGTCCTTTCTCCTGGGATCCAGTGAGCTCTGAGCTTTGGGCTGTTCTTCTGTCCCTTATGGACAGAAGAACTTCATGCAGTGCAGGAGATGAGACAGGCAGCAAGCAGAGAGGGACCCTAAGGTTACTCTTGTTCTGGTGAGACACTCTCAGAGCAGGATTTAGTCCTTCCTTGGTGTGACAGAGGTGTGGGCATGCTGGTGAGGATGTAGGCTGTGTAGGATCTGACTGGTCAGGACCTTGTTTGCCTCTCCCTGTTGCAGGGCCCTACTTACCAAGCTGGGAGGACTGTGGGGGAGCGTTCATAATGTCATCCATCGTGCCATTGAGGAGGTACAAGTTTCTTATGTCAACATCAGGAAAAGATGCTGCCAGGGCCAGCGGGCAGGTCAAAAGCAGGAGACAAAGGCACTGGGTAGCTGAAATGGAAAGAGATTGGAAGAAAGATATCGTAACTCTTCTATTGGAAAGTCACTAATCCCATTCAGAGTAAAACAGGAAAATAAAACTCTGTGTAGAACTCCCCCAGAGCCTTGAGCCCCATGTAGAGGAGTTCATTTAGATGAGCTGTCATATACACATTAGCAGGAGTCATTAGTGGTGGCACCTGCTGGAGTGGTATTTGAGACCAAAGAAGTGCCAAAACCTTGTCCAAACCCAAAGTGTCTGTCATCAGAAATCCCTACAAAACTCAAGGCTTGGGAGTAGGGATAACAAGCAGGGTGAACAGGGAGGGAGGAATCCCCTTTCTTCCCAGCTCCCCTCGTGCTCCCATGACACACTGATGTGTTTTGAGCTGGGACTGCCCTGGGGCAGTGGGCAGTAAGACCCTGGGTGTCTGGGTGGGAACAAGCCCCAGGCAGGGCCGTGTTTGTGCAAACATCCTGACAAAGAAAGGCAGCAGAGACCTTCAGGAGTTACAGCAGCTCTGGGGTAAATGATGCCCTTTCTGTGGTTATGTTGGTTATGTGGCTACTTCAAAATTTCCCTACGTGGACAGCTGCTCTGCTCTGCTCTGCTTCAGAGCATTGGTAAAAACCAATACTGCACTTTTTGCAGTATTCAACAGAAAGTTTGTCATGATTCCTAAAGAGTGGGACATTGTGGCCATGCCTGCCCTTGGGGAATTCTGTTCCTGACAAGACACATACAGCTCACTTGGCAGATTACCGATGTGAACCCCTTACTGTTCAAAACCAAGCGGAGCCAACACCTATTGCATTTCCCAGGGGTACCTGGGTTTGGCACCGTTCTCTGGGATGCCTGAGAAGGAAAATGATCATGGATGCCAGCCTGGAACCACTGTGTGGAATTGCAGCCACCCTAGAGACAAACACCCCTTTCTGGGAATGCTCAGAGATGTCCCAATTATTCGTGCTGGTTACAGTTTTGAGCAAGTCTTTTAAACACGCTTCAGTCCAACTGATTCACTTCTCAGTTCCTACATAACGTTTGGTGTGTTGATATACTTGTGTTTAGAGACGTGTTTAAAGACATTTTTCCTTGAGGCCCCCAGGGAAGAAATGCTCCCCCCACTGCCAGCCCTTCCCCTGGGACTGGTCATGAAAAGTCTGCATAGGAAGGAGATGCAGGAGGAAGATCAGCCTCTTGTGGGTGTTCTGCTGGGGACAGCAATATGCTTTTTGAGCATCTGACCTCCAGATCTGTGTGCCTGTTCAATATCACACATTCAGCAGGAAAATCTAAAAAATCCCTTTTCTAGTCTAGACTATTTAACATTTTCCTTGGAGAACTGGATATTGCAAAGAATGGTAAATACCACACTTGTAAAATGGTCTGTGTGGCACTCCAGGCCCCCACTGGTACAACTTGGAAATAGAAGAGCATGCAGGCTCCTACCCCAGCTCCCAGCCCAGGGCAGAGCAGGCGATGGACTCAGCACCAGGATACCCAGGGTGTGGGGAGGGCAGACCCCACAGCAGACAAAGAGCTGGGGTACCCTATGACCTGCAGTCACACACAGAGGTCCCATCCCATCCCATCCCATCCCATCCCATCCCATCCCATCCCATCCCATCCCATCCCATCCCATCCCATCCCATCCCATCCCCTCCATCCCAGCCTACACTCACCCATGCCGTCTCTGTAGGGACCCAGTGGAGCACAAAGCTGGGTGGTTCTGGCCTGGCTGGAGGGGTGTCCAGCCTGAAAGTTATAGGGTTGAGCAGGGGAGGGGGTGGAGGCATGAGACCCAAACCTCAGCACGTGTCCTCTGCTTGGCAGCAGGACCAGTGGCTTAGGGCTTATTTGCTCTTCACCATCAAGTGATCAGTCCTCGGACAATGAAGTCTGTGTGTCACACAGGTGAAAAGCTTTCTTCAGAGGCAAAGCAAATAATTTGGTGCCAATAAGCAAATGCCTTAAAATAGCCACAATTCACTGTGCAGTGTTTCCCCAGGGAATGACGTTCTTGGGGCATCTCCACAGAGCTCAGCTGGTAAGTAAATACCCAGATGACTTTCATCTCCCGGATGGAAATCAAACACCGGGCGTAAATCACTCTCTTTAGAGCCGACATTGAGCTCAACAGCCCCTGGGCACCCCACAGACCCTTCAAGAGGCAAGAGGTGCTTCAGTGTTCCTGGGAAACCGTGCCCTGAACTTCAGAAAGCTCCGCTCCAGTGTCTCCTGACGCCCCTGCCCTGCCACTGCCATGCTGCCCCTTGCGCAACACGCGCTGCCGTCCCCCTGGCACCCTGGCGGCCCTTGCAGCAATCACGAGGGAGTTCAGGGCATCATGAAGTGCTGCTGGTGTATAATGGTCTCACTTCAAGCCCCTCTCTGCTCTAGGAGTACTTACACCATGGATGTCCACAGAAAATGCCAGACCTCCCTTTTCCCAGGGAGGGACGCCTGCAGTGCTCTGAGTGACGAGGGCTCCTGCAGCCCAGCAGCCACCCTGGGCTGGACAGGCTGGCCTTTTTGTCCCAGACTGTGTCCTTGCAGCGTGCTCACCTGGCCATGGACGCTCCTGTGCCTGACCTGCTGGGCCTGTGCGAGGGCAGGCAGTCACCCTCAGCAGGGCTTCTCTAACAGCTTCCAGACAGCTTTTCCAGGAGGATGTAGCCCATGTGAAAATTAGGATGAGCAAAGCAGGCAGGGAAAAGGTCACAGAGGGGATTTCTCCAAACTCCCAGTTCTAGCCTGGGACCCAGCTCCTGTTCAGTGTATTTCATAGAAACATAGAATTCTGGAAAGGTTTGTGTTGGAAGGTTTCTTCAAAGACCATCTTGTTCCACACCCCTGCCATATTCAGGGACAGCTTCCACTAGACCAGATTGCTCCGAGCCCTGTGCCCTTGATCAGTGTTGGATACTGAAAGAGCCACAGATCTGTTTGTTGCTGCTTTCCAGGCTGCAGCCAGGAGGATGAGGAAGGGGGTTATTCACTTTCACAGATGAGACAGCGGCTGGAGGGCTGTGTGTGGCTCCCCTGTGCAGAGCAGCAGCTTCAGCTCCAGAAGGATCCAGTTAAGAGCACCAGGAGAGTTGAGGCAGGAGTGCATGGCATACGTGGAGACGCTGAGAAAGATGGGTTGGGCCTGGAGAAGAGAAGGCTGGGATGGGATCTCGTGGCTGCCCAGAGCTAGCTCATGCAAGGGTGAGGAGCAGGTGGAGTCCGGCTCCTCAGAGCACTGTGTCTTGCTTTGGACCCCTCCTTGCAAGAAACAGACTGGAGCAAGTCTGGAGGCCACTGGAGGCCACCAGGCTGGTTGGAGCCCTGGAGCTCAGGACTCGTCAGGAGAATTGGAGAGAACTGGGCTTGCTCCACCTGGAGAAGAGCAGGCACAGAAAGGGTCCCATTGCTGACAGCAACCATCTTGTGGGAGGACACAGAGAACACGGAGCCAGATTGTTCAAGGAGTTCCATCATGGTGGGATGAGAAGCAATGGATCTAAGTTGGAATGCGGAAATTCAAGTTAGAAATAGGGCTTTGCTTCAACATGAGCTTGTTCAAATACTGGAACAGGTGCCCAGAGAGAGGCTGTGGGATTTCTCTCCTTAGAGGTGTTCAAGGCTGCAGTGGACAAGCACCTGCTTGAGCATGGTTTGGACCAGATGGCCTCCAGATGTCCCTCCCAACCTAAATTGCTCCATCACCCTGTGATTCTGTGACTCTCCTTGGAGCTGCACAGGGAATCATGACAGCCAACAGACACAAGGGAAATTAGATTTAAAAATATTTCAGCCTGAGTGTGTTCAAAGATGGAAAAAAAAAGATAACAGAAGTTGTGGGAACGCCATTCCTTGACATTCACAACTGACCCAGATGTGACCCTAAACAGCCCATTCAAGTTTTCACTTTGGTGCTGAGGACAAACCAGAGGCACGCAGAGGCCCTCCTGGCCTTGGTTACCCTGTGTCTCCAATTGTCTGCAGAGCCCTCTCCTCAGCTCTCACATCTCAGTCCAGGTGAGGGGATTTGCCCTGTCAGGGTTAACAGCTGTCGTGGTCCTCATGGCTGGTGGCCTGTCCCACCCAGGACCCTCCCCTGGGCCCGTGAGGCCAGTTTGGACTCAGCCCTAGGGCTCCAGTCCCCATCTGAGCTCCACTGGGAGCACAGTGGGGGACTCCAGTCCCCTCTCTGCCCACTTTTTCTGGAGGGATCTCAGACTTGCTCTGTGGATGGACTGCTCACATCCCTGCTGTAGCACATTTCCAGCCCTGCCCTCTGCCCTGTGTCCCTTCATCAGGGATCCTGGATCCAGCTGACTGTTGGCCTCACATGGAGCCCACACCCAACCCTTTCCACTGTGCTTGGCCCTGGCAGGACAGACATCTCCTCCTCAGCTCACCCGTGGCTCCCAGCCTCTCACCAAGCCAGCAGGGGTGACACTGAAGGGTTCGGATGGAACTTGATCAGAGAATCATGCAATCGTTAAGGTTGGAAAAGACCTCTGTGATCAATAATTCCAGCTGTCAACCCAGCATCACTGTGTTCACCAAAAAACCATGTCCTCAAGTCTCACATCCACATGTTTTTTGAATGTTTCTAGGGATGGTGACTCTACCACTGCCCTAGGCAAGAGTCCATTAACACCTTGACAACCTTTTCCATGAAGAAATTTTTCCTAGTATCGAATCTAAAACTCCCTTGGTGCAACTTGAGGCTATTTTCTCTCGTCCTGTCAATCCAGGAATCCCTTATCAGGGATCCATTATCATGGAGAGGTCTGGATGCCACTGTCCATCAAGGCCTGCAAGTGGCACTGCTTGATTTCCACAGTATGGAAAGTTTTGTGGGAACCTCAGCTTGACCCTGGATTGCTGTGAACAGTGGATGTGAAGCTGTGCCATGAAAAAAAACTCTGATCAGAAACCAACACAGAAGGAGAAGGTAGAAGGGTGACAACTTTATCTTCTTAAATTTGACTTGAAAAGCTTATGGAGCTTCCTGGAACCTCTGGCATGTAGAACAGCCCTCCCAAAGCATTTGTCCTGAGAGCATTTTGGTCCAGTAGACAGAGAAATTCCCTGTCAGCATTTCTGGGACTGAAGGTGGATCTGTAGGGACTCGCCTGACTGAAGACAGGGATTGGGAAGGAGAGTGGCAAAGGGACCCACAGACACCAGTTTGTTACCTGGAGCCCTTGCTCAGAGCAGGCAGACTGGGGTGCCAGGGGACCCCTGTAGCTCTGGCTCCAGCCCAAGGACTGATCCTAAAACCTGCCAGTGGAGAGTTAGTGAGTGGGCACCTCTCTTGAGGACCTGTCCTCGACTTTCTGAGGTTGTGCTTGGGACTGGTCACATAGACCTCTCCTCTTTTGCTGGTTTCTCTATTTCCTTAAACAGCTGGCTCTCTCCACTCCGCTTTGGTCACGGCTCTCCAGATTTTGCTCCAAGTGTGCAATTCACATGTAGTGTTTGTGTAGGGACAGTCAATAACTGAAATTCCTCAGCATGGAGGGGGTTATTCTGTACCTCTCTGGCTGGAAGGACATGCGTCCCTCCCCTCAGTTGTGCTGTCATGGGATCTGGAAACTGCTGGAGTCACAGTCTGCAAGTGCCTCCTTGTGCCTCTACAGATGATGAGTGTGAACACACGTGGGTGTGTGCAATGCCTATAAAGGCAGCGAGGGCAGCTCGTCATGGGAGGCTGCACCACTGGGTTCCTGCTCTCTGCGCAGCTGTGCTGTCGGGATGGGTGAGTTTCCTGCCCAGGTACACCTCACTCCAGTGTGGTGCTGGGCTCAAATGAGACCTTGTGGGGTGAGTATGCAAAGGCACACAGAATGGCGAACAGGACAGCAGCTGTGAGTTTCCCTGGGAGCAGGAGTGGTGCCAGAGCAAAGCACCAAACAACAGACACGCTTGGTGCCAGCCTGTGCCTGCCCCAGGCTCCCTGTGCCATGTGTTCCAACATCCTGTCAAGGGAGGTTCATGTGGAGACCTAAGCTTCACCTCGGTCCTTTCCCTACCTGACCAATGCATGTGGCGTGTGTGGTTGCTCAGGGATCCTGCCCCAGGCATGGTGGCATCTCCCCCAGGAGCTGAGTGAGTGCAGGCTGTAGGGGAGTGCTGTTGGTCAGCACACAGGCTTTGGGCTTGTATCCCTGTGTGGGCCAGGAGATTTCCTCTTGTCTGCTTGGGAACAGTGCAGTAGGACCCATCCTCTGGGATAGTTTCCTTCTAGCTGTCATTGGGCTGGAGTGGTTGATATGAAAGACTTAAGCATGATTACTCAAAAAAAAAAAAGCTGTTTCTTGTGATCTGCCCCGCCCCCAGCAAATTCCTGTTCCCATAGGCAGCTGTGTCACTTCCCTCTCTTTGCTCTCTTGGGCTGTAGGTTCTGAGAACAAACTGCAGGTCACTGCATGGTGCAGGGAAGGGGCTGATCAGGAGGTGACAGAGTAATTTCTCACCTTCCTTCAGCCTTGAAGGGCAGAGCCTGTCCTGAAGACGCAGCTTCCAGTACCCTGGGAACCCTCTGCTCCTGACTCTGCCTTCCCTGCTCTCAGCATCCCAGGGGCTGCCCAGGAGTCTTGATGGTGATGGATAGGGGCTGCCCAGGGATCCTGGTGGTGATTGGCACTTTCCTCCCCAGGGCTCCAGGCTGGGACACCCTGGCTGCACCGGGACCTCGTCCTCCTGGCCACCACGGTGGCAATGCTTCTCCTCTGTGCCAGCGCTGGCCCAGCCAGACCCACTGCCAGCTCCCGGAGTGGTGAGTACTGGGTCTGCAGGGGGCACTGGCTGGGCACCGAGGGGCAGAGCAGGACACTCAGGTCTGCTCCATGCTAGGGAAGGAGAGCAAACACCCAAAGGGATGCACAGCACAGGAACTCCTCACACACACAACCCCTGGGCCACGGCTTTTACGGACTTGGCTTGATTCCTGCCGAGTCTTCTTCACCCCCTTGGTGGGTCTGTGCTGAAACCAAGAGGTTTCTGCCAAAACAGCGCAGCTTGGAAGGGTTGCTGCGCCATGTTAGTAAGGCTCAGTTCTAAGAAAGATCCTCCTAGCTATTTGACTTTTTGCTTAGCTCTTGTTGGATTAGGAACATTCACTTCCTCCCTTTAAGGGAGGATTACAGTACCTGCAAGGCCCCAGAGTTTCATGGGTTGAATTGGAATTACCCACAGCAAATTGTCTCCCATCAGAACAAACCAAGAAAAGCTAATCAGATGGCAAATTAGTTTGGCTAGTAAGTCATGAGAGATCAGATAAGTTATAACAAGCTGGGGGAAGACACCCCTATAAGACCAAGGCAGAACTAAGCCTTCTTATCCAATGTCATGAGCTCCAGGGAAAACATAAATTTTCGTTACATATCCCCATCCAGTGGAGCATTTTGTATACTTCTTGTCCCTGCCAGAGCTGCAGTTCAATATATCCAGGGTATACGGGCCAGACATACTTGGAGGACATCACTGGCATCCTGGAGATTTTTTTCACCCTTCTTTCCTTGACAAGATGCATTAGAAGGCTCCAAATAAACAGCAAATCATGAGAAATAGGTTCCAGAGCTTTTAGGAGAGGACATTGGCTCAGCGACCTTCAGGTTCCCTGAGGATGAGCCAGTGGAAAAGCCACGGACAGAACTACTCCTTTTTGTCCTGGGTCCTCACTGATTTTTCAGGAGCTCCTTGTTGTCCTGATAGACTCATGGAGCTTCTCTCTCCCCCCACAGCCTCAGGGTTCCCCCCAGACTGCAGCCACCTCCACAAGAACAGCGCCAGCGGTGTGTACGTCATCCAGCCGGCCCGGTCCCCGCCGCGCGTGGTCTGGTGCGACATGGACACCGAAGGCAAGGGCTGGACTGTGGTCCAGAGAAACTCTCATGACACTGAACTCACATGGAAGCAATCCTGGACCACCTACAAGTATGGCTTCGGGAACGTGCACAGCGACTACTGGCTGGGCACCGAGTACCTGCACCTGCTGACGCAGCAGGGCACCTACAAGGTGCGCTTCGTTGTGCGCGACAAAACCAACGCCACCCACCACGCCGAGTACGACATCTTCCGAGTGGAGAGCGAGGCCAGCGGGTACCCACTGAGGCTGGGCCGGCATTCTGGTGATGGGGATGACTACCTGACCCTCTACCACCCCAAGAAGGGTGGCATTCATGACAACATGAAGTTCAGCACAGTCGACAAGGACCAGGACCAGTACAGCGGGAACTGCGCCAAGAGCTACGGGGGGTGGTGGTACAACAGGTGCCAGAATGTCCTGCTCAATGCCAAAAACTACATTGTCTGGCCAGGATTCTGTGATAGCGGTGACTGCGCATCCTCCCTCATCCTGGTCAAACCCACAGATGTGTGTTGACCGTGCCCAGCCCCCCGGGAGTGAGGGGGTGCCACCATCCCCAGCTCAGTGCCCCATTCCCATGCCAGTCCCAGTGCACATGCTGCTCTGCCCACAGCTCCTGTTCCCTCACCAGCCGAAACACTGCAGCCCTGGGGCTCAGGAGCCGTCGCCCAGAGCGCTGGGCACACGGGCAGCTCTGTCCAGTGCCACGGTGCTGGCCAGCACTGGGGCACAGGCACTGGTTTGGGGTGGGGGCACCCCCTCCCATCCTGGGGAGGGGAACGTGGTGCCAGCTCCCTTCCCCTGCAATCGGTGAACCCTGCTTTGCTCAGGCCCTGCTCCCTCTCTGGGCCCCGCACACCCCACAGCTCTGCTATCCACGGTGGGAGGAATCAGCTGCAATAAACCCTGGAGCCAGACTGTGCTGCCTCATGTCTACCTGCACACAGGTGTGGGGGGATCACTCTGTCCAGTCTTCAGGGTGGCAGACTTGGGGGAAAGTGTGTTAGGCAATATTCCTTTCAGTGGCTTGTTCCAGCCACTGCACGCTGGACGGTGGCTGTAAGGCTACAATTGGCCAACAGGGCCAGCAAAGCCCTGATCATGCAAAACCCTGACTCATAGTTTGCCCCTGTCCACGGCTGGGTGGTTGCTCTGTGCTGTGAAAGAGAAGAAACCACCACCACCTGGAGTGTGGAGAGGGCAGTGGACTCCCTGAGGCTGTGAGTGGTGTGGGAAAGTCAGTCCCATCATTGCCTGCTGCAGACAGGGAATGTGTCTATGGGGTTCCCTTGTGATGCAGGGAAGTTTGAACTTGGGGCTTGAAAGAACCCGGAGTTCCTCTCCTCGCTCCTTGGAAGGAAAGCTGAGCTTAAGGAAGGTTTGTGGCTGAGAATGCTGAACAACACGGGACTCTGGAGCCAAGGTCTGTGACCGAGGTCCCAGGGCACCCTGCAGAGCTACGGCAGTGCATTGTTCCTGAGGAGATATCAGGAGTTCTCAAGGAGCAGCCCTGGAGGCACCTGCAGGTGGGCAGCTCTGCTGCAGGGGGGGATGGAGATACGAGGGTGCCGCTGGTTGAGAAAGGCTTCCCACTTGGACCTGACTTGAGAGTAGCATTTCTGGACTAAGAGATATGTCTGCTGGTTTAAAAAGATGCTCCAGCCTAGATGCACAACCTAACAGAAGGAGAGAGGCTGGACAAAGGCTCCTGGTAAAGAGCATTCCACCCAGCAGCCAGCCCTGAGTGATGCTGAGCTGCATCCCTGGGTCTCTGTTGGAAAGAGAATAGTTGAACTCGATGATCCTTGTGGGTCCCTTCCAACTCAGAATATTCTGTGAGTCTGTGAGTGCAGCCAGTGAGACACCTCCTGCTCTGTTCAGCGCTGCCAGACCAACATCCTCCCTCTGCTCAGCACTGGGAGACCACACCACAGGTACTGTGTCCATTGCTGAGCTGTCCAGTGCACAATCTTATCACCACACTAGAGCAATTTCATACAGACCCAAGCTGATCCAGAATCCTGAATTTCTGGGATCCCTGCCATGTCAGGCTGTCTCAGCTCTCACACAGGCCCAGACAGACCAACCACACGGTGCTGTGTGGCCTTGCAGTACTGTTGTTCCTTCCCACTCTCCCAGTTCCCTCCCAGCGTTCACAAGGTTAACGAGGCAGGATGATATTGGCCTGGCTTTCCAGGTCAGGGCTGGCAGGGTTGAACTGACCTGATGCTTCCCTTGCACCCTCTGCTTGCTGTTGGCTGTATGATGCTACATTCCCTTGTTGGAAGATCCCCTCCTTTGAATGCAACCCTCTACTTTAAGTGAAGGTTTTGTCTTTAATTCCTCACTTGAGTTGTATGAAAGAATTTCCCTTTGAAAAATTTTTCTTACCACACCAGAAGCCTCAGGTGTGTTTCTGGCAGGAAATGGGCAGCAGCTGCACAGAGTTCCCAAATAAATGAAGGACACTATGCAGGTCTGAAAAGTGATTTTATTCTGCAGGATGAACACAGGCTGCAGCAGGGATGTGTTGAGCACATGGCCTGCCCTGGGCTCAGTATAGCTTAGGTCAGGTTAGCTGGTGATGATGGATATTTTTCTGCTGAAAACATCTATACCCACAAAGTAAAAAGAGCATAAGACCATGCTGATCAGGAGGGTTTTAAGTTTCTGAGCACAGAGTTCTCTCCAGAAGGAACATGCTTGGATACTGCAGCATTAATAAAGATGTGTTCTAATAACATCCCCCCCCCAAAACCCACAACAGCTGAATGGCCAGAGCCAGAGCCAGGAGCTTTGCTACTTTTCAGGACAGGAGGAAAACAAAGCAGTTCTTGATATAGAGGAACAACCCTATTCACCCCCAAGGCCCCATCATCAAACGGGCCCCAGCAGAGCACTGGCCTGGCCATGTGGACAGAGCGGGGAAGGAGTTCTAGCGGTGTGGAGTTGGTTTGATGAGGATGGCTGAAGCTCTGCAGTTGCCCTGGCACAGGCTGCCCCATGTCAGGCCCCCCTTGATGTTCAGCTGCACCGAGTAACATGCTGAGTACCACCACCCACCCCCATAGCGGGAGGCACAGTTCCCTCTGTAAGTGTCCTGATCCTGATCCTTTGTGGAGAACTTCATATTGTTGTGCACTTTCCTGGGATTGTCTGAATCCATGGCATCCTCTGCTGTCCCCGAGTGCGCTCCCAGCCTGAGCCGGTAGCCCTGGGACTCATCGTCCAGGCTGAACAGGTTGTAGTCTGCGAACTTCATGTTGTTTGCAGCATCCCAGATGACGAACCTGACCTGGTAGATCTTCTGCCTGGTGATCTGGTGGATGTACTCGGTGCCCAGCCAGTACTCGGTGCGCACGTTCCCAAAGCCGTGCTTGTAGGTGCTCCAGGACTCAGCCCAGCTGATATCCGTGTCCTGCCGGTTCCTCTGGATGACGGTCCAGCCCCCGCCTGCCCCGCTCATCTCGCAGTACACCATGATGGGGTGCAGTCCCGTGGGCTGGATGATGTAGATGCCACTGGAGCTGCCAACTGGGACCTCGCTGCAGTCCCTGGGCCAAGCTGGGGCAGCACAGAGGGGGATAGAACAAAAGCCTGGGCATCAGGACAAGACCTTGGGCTGGAGGGAGATTCAGCTGGCCAGAGCACCTGAGGGATAACCAGTTCTCCCAGCCCAGACAGGTCTGGAGGTGAGAGTGGGTTGGCCTCAACCCTCAGTTCCTTTTCCGTATGGAAGACCAACAGGAGTCAGCCCCAGTGAAAGGCCCCAGACTCACTAAGCTATGCTGATATCAGTCCAAGAGACTGAATATGGGCACCAGTGGGCTCCTTTGGGTCTCCTAAAAAAAGACATTGTGCCACTACAGCAGGGTCATGCTGGGAGGAGGGTGAAGAGGACCTAGCCCCTGCCTGTGACTAAGGGAATGAGGAAAAATGATCCCTTCAAGCACAAAGCCACCCTTCCCAGCCTGTACAGTGCACACACACACACACACACACACGCAGAGCACTGCAGCCTGTGCTGGGCACACCTTCACCATCCTCCATCCTGCAGCAATGCCAGGGCTAGGGACAGCGCAGGGTCCTGCCCTACCCAGAGCTGGCACACAACACAGGATGCCCACAGGATGCTACCTACTGGTTCTCTTCAGAGCACTCGATGAAGAGTTGGAGGGAGATTTCTTGAAGGTGTTTAGGGTGTGTGTGTGCAGGGAATGGCCTGGTGCAGCCAAGACGAGCAGGAAAGCAAGGAGCAGAAGACACTGAGCTGGTAGAAAGGGACAAGAAGAAAAGAAGAAATGTGACCATCCCTCCCAGGGCGACAGCCCCGCAGTTAACACGAGCCTGTGAGGTGCAGGAGGGCACCGAGCATGCTGGGCAGCATCAGGCTACTCTCTGCAAGCTGCAAAGCTTGCCAAAGGGGTAGACAACCTGCCCTTTTCCCCTTGATCTCCCTGGACAAGTCAAACGTGGGGTGGTTTTGGGCAGAGCAAAGTACCCAACAACTGCCTGAGCCAAGTCTCAATCCTGGTCCACGGAGCAGGGGCCTGGCTGGGTTGAGCCAGAAGACAGGGGGTGAGCAGCTGGTGCTCAAAGAGGTGGCAAGTGCCCCTAAAGCACATCGGTGCCACTGCTCCCCATCAGTGTGCAAGAACCAGTGCATGGGGCCTCTCCCTCTTGCTGAGCTGCCCTACCTTTGCTCTCCCCGTTGCTGGCAAGGGGCGCCCACTTCTCAGCCCTGTACTCACCCATTGCTCCCTGCAGGAATCCCTCTGGAGCTCTGGGGTGGCTGCTGGCACACAGGGATTTGTAGTGCCCTCTGCACTGGGCGGGCTGAGTGGGTCCTACCCCCTTTTCTGCTGGAAGAGATCAGGTTGTTTTCCCTTGTGCCAGCAGAAAGTGGAGGTGCCTGTGGTTCTGGATTGCAAAGAAAACAATTTCCATGCCAGCAAGAATCCCTGGAATGGTCTCTTCTGTGAGTGCTTAGTGACTTGGATGGAATTTCCCCTGGGAACAGCATGTTTTCGAACTTTGAAGGGTATTGCTCAGTAAACACTTGAATGCCACAGTCAACAGCCAGGTGGAGAGCAAACACGGGTCTGTCCCTGCCTCCCACCACTGCAGCTGGTGCTGCCAGGTCAAGGGGCTCTTGTTTAATCTGCTCCAGTCCAGCCCAGCCTGGCTCTGGGTTGGGGAAGCAGAGCAGCCCCAGGACCCTCAGGAAGGGGAACTGTTGTGGGGCAGGGTTTGAAGCAGCTGGTGCGTTCTGGGGTGCACGACACAGGCCGTGGGGGGAGGGGTCTGCATCGGGGGGGGAGGCAGGACAAGTCTTGAGTCCCCAGTGGGACACAGTCCCATCCTGAAAGGAAGCAGCTGAAGGGCCTGATGAAAGGTTTCTGTAAGGCAGGTGGGACAGCTGTGGCCTCTGGGCACTGTGTTTGGGAGCGTGGCCGTGCAGGATGAGAGGAAAGCAAGTGTCTGCCCAGAAATGGAGCGAAAACAGGTGGATGGAGGGCAGCAGCGGGGATCTGAGCATGTACAGAGGGGATCTAAGCATGCATGGAGGTAAAATGGAGGGGATTGAGCGTGCACAGGGGGGCAGTGAGGGATATCGTGGTGGAACCCATAGAAACTGAGCACCCACAGAAGGGACAGTGGGGTCTGAGCATTGATGGAAGTCAGAAGAGGGAATCTGAGGGCACCTGTTGTGAAAAAGAGGGATGTGAGCTTGCTCAGGGGAGAAAAGTCAGCACTACAGAGATGCTGAAAGGACCAGAGGAGATCTGAGTACTCGAGGAGGGGAACAGATGAGATCTGGGTGCACCCAGAGGGAAATGGAGGGCACAAGAGTGTGCAAGGGGAAAAATGGAGATGATCTGTTTGTGTGAGGAGAACAACAGTGGGGTTCTAAGAGAGAACAACAAGGGGAATGAAGAGAATATGAAAGCAGCTGGATAGGAATGGAGTGCATCTGAAAGTGATTGGAAGTGAAGAGAATGAGTAAGAGGGGATCCAGAGAAGCACTCAGAGGGAACAGAGGGAATTTGGAAACAGGAAAAGGTAGAATAGTTTGGTTGTAAGGCACTCAGAAAGGATGGCAGGGACAGGCAGAGCACAAAAGTAGATCTGATACAATATCTGGCACAATAAATCTGGCTGTGCTCAGTGGAAACTTGTGAGATCACAGATTCCCCGTAGTGCAATTTACCAACATGGTCTGGCCCAGTTGAATAAAAACTTACACAATCCAGGTTCACAAATAGTGTAGTTTAGGGAAGGAACAGGAGAACAGGTTCAGGACTGTTGGTGATAAATGCACTATGGAGTGTTAATATGTATTATGACAGCAGGGATAGTAACAGGGATCTATTATATATATATTGACCCAGTCATATACAGATAACTATTTCCTGGTCTGCTCCAG
Source organism: Picathartes gymnocephalus (assembly GCA_013390045.1). Classification (NCBI taxonomy): domain Eukaryota; kingdom Metazoa; phylum Chordata; class Aves; order Passeriformes; family Picathartidae; genus Picathartes; species Picathartes gymnocephalus. The sequence goes on along the minus strand of WEKY01032031.1, from coordinate 482,370 downwards.
TGCAGTTGAAGGTGTGAAGCTGAACCAGAGGCATCCCTTCAGGGGAGAAGGAGAGACACTGTCCATCTGCTGATCAACCAGAGATGCTTTCCCTTCCTCTTTTTGTCCTGAGATCCCACTTTGATACCACAATTTTTGGCCAGCTTTGCTCCAGACATTGTTCCATTATTGGCCCTTGCTGGAGTCACAGAGAGCCAAGGGACCTGTCCCTTGTATTTCTCAACCAGTCCCATTAATTCTTGACCAAATTAAGGCAGCTCTAAAGCAAGTCTGGCAAGTTGCTACCCTTCTCCCCCACCCTGCACCACCACCATCACTGACAGCTCTGCAGCCCCAGCTGCAGCTGGAATGTCCACCCAGGGAAAGGAAATGCTGCCCAGTACCTGGTTTTAATGTCTGCAAGCCCAAGAACCCAATATTTCTACCACAAGCATAATCCAGGTTTTCACAACTCTGTATTTCTGTTTTAAGACTATTCCCACTCAAATGCTCAGCACAAGAAAAGCAATTGCAGAAATTTTGGTCCTCTGGGGTGGATCCATGTGCTAAAGTCCCCTACAGTGAATCCAGGGATCTGGAATCCTCTAAGGTACCCCGATGTCTACGCCTGTGGCATGTCTGGCGGACACAGAGGCATTGCCAGATGGCCCTGGGAGACAGAGGGAGGAATGGAGAAAGGGGGAGCAGGGAGGACACCCTATATTCCCATTAGGGTGTGTGTGGGGAGGACAGGGACCCATGGGGCATTTGGAGGGCTCAAGGGGCAACTGGGGGGTCCTCGGAGCAACTGATGGGCCTAAGGGTGAAGCTGTGATATCCTGGGGGCAACTGGGGTAACTGACTGTAAGTGGTGCCCCCAAAGGGACAGCGAGGGTTCTAGGGAAAACAGGGGAAAGTTGCAGGGTTTCAGGGGCAGTCAGGGAATCTGGGGGAAGTGAAGGCAGCCTGGAGTGCTACTGAGTGCAAGGGGGAGGTCCTGGAATGGGCCAGAGGACATAGGGAATCCCAGGAGACATGGAGGGTCCTGTGAATTTAGGAGTCCTGGCAGTCTTTGGCCCACCCTTGGATACCTGGGTCCCCTTGTACTTGCAGGGAATCCTAAGGGACTGAGAAGCCAGAGGGGATTGGGAGTCCCATGCTGGTCTGTGAAGAGCTCCAGAAGCACGGGGATTTTTAGAGTACAGCTCACCAGGTCAGGAGTACTCACATCAGCAGCAGAACGAACGCCATGGAGCCGACAGCCAGAGCCAGCCCCAGGGTTGGCGTGTGGGGCCGCGGGTTGTTGTCATCGACCCAGTGCAGCACAGTGCTGAACATAGCCTGGAGTCCTTTCTCTTCCTCCACGCTTCCCTCTGATACTGTGGGGACCCTCAGGCTGTGGGGCCCTGCACTCAGGGACCAGCTATCCCTGCAGCCCTTTCTCCAGCCACACACCTCAGTGTCCCCAGCGACCCAGGCGTCTGTCCCCACACACCTCAGTGTCCCCAGCGACCCAGGCGTCTGTCCCCACACACCTCAGTGTCCCCAGCGACCCAGGCGTCTGTCCCCACACACCTCAGTGTCCCCAGCGACCCAGGCGTCTGCGGGTCCCTGCTCCACCCCACAAGCTCCCAGAGGAGTCAGGCACCAGGGAACACATGCTCTAATCCACCTGTCCACCATGAAGCCAGGCATCCTGGCAGCCTGCTCACCCCCTTCCTGTGGGCCCAGGTGTCCCAGGTGCCACTCTGCTCCACACTGCTCCCTGTCCCCAGGGCACTCGAGTGCCTGGGCTCACCGTTCAGGTAGAAGAACTTGCGGGCAATGGGCTGGGAAAGTTCCCCCAGGCGACAGGCCACGGTTCCCGGAGCAGGTTCCTCAATGGTCAGGCTGAAGGGCTTCTCTGGATTCCCCTTCAGCTCCTTGAACAGTGTCATGTCCTGTGTGCGCAGCTGGGGCACGGGGGGACACGTCAGCACCGCCCAGAGCAGCAGGCACACGGAACTGCACACGCGCGTGCAAAGGCACCTGTGTGCTGCACACGCTCGACGTGTCCCCTTCGAGCTCCTTGTGCCCCGTGCTGGTGCAGGGGCATGCACCTCCCATCCCACATGCATGCGCACCCAGGGATGCACACCCAGGGTGTACACAAAAGTCAATTCCTGCACATGCAGGAAGAACTTCTTCCCTGTGAGTGTGGTGAGGCCCTGTGTAGCAGAGCCTCTCACCCCCCACAAGAGCTAGTCTGTTGTTTGGTAGCCGGTCAGATAACTCAAACAGGACAATCTGTCTTGTAATTAGTTATCTTTGTACCACAGGGTTAACACCAGTCTGGCATCTCCCAACTGCCAATGAACATCTTGCTGTCGAAGTGAGACGTGGAAGATAAACCGGATTTCTGACTGACAGCAAGTCCCTTTACAACCATAAAAGCCACAGCAAACTTCTGCAAAGTAGAAAGCTTCTACACATTTTCCTGGAAATGTGTGGAGTTTCTCCCATGAATAGGGACACCTATTTCCCAGTTAATCCCCCAGGGTTGAGCGAAGGAATCTGTGTACATTATTGTCATTTTGGTGGTAAGTTACATTTGGCTCCTATTCAATACTATTTCTTTTGCTAGCTTTAATATAGATACCTTGATATAGTGCACTGTTCTATGTTATTCTGTAATCTACTAGTAGTTCTTTTAGTTTTATACTGTGTAGTAAGTAATTCTGATTAAGATCTTTCATCTATTTTGCCAGTTCATTTGTTTATTAAATAGTTCATTTTTATAACTGTATCTGATTTGCCATCATTAGGACGTGTGGGCCAAAATGATTCCTAAAATTTAAACTGTTGCCACATTCTGAGGCTAAGGAAGGATTTACCTTCATCCGAACCCATGTCTCTGAAAGAGCTTAAATACACAAAGGAATCCTTTCTGACCCTCAGACTCAGCAGCAGGGCTTCTTTAATAAACTTTGTCTGAAGCTTCCAATCTCCCCACGACACCTTGGCACAGGTTGTGCAGGTAAGATGTGGCTGCCCCATCCCTGGAAGTGTCCAGGTCTGTTGGGGCTTGGAGCAGCCTGGTCTAGTGAAAGGTGTCCCTGCACACCTTGCAGGGGATTGTAATGACGTGAGCTTTAAGGTCCTTTTCAACCCAAACCATCCTGTGATTTAATGATTCTGCACGTGCCCACATGGGTCTGCGAACACACATCTGCCTGCGACGTGTGCGCACCCTTCACGTGAGCGAGCATCCTGTGGGTGCCTACACAGCTGCTACTCCTAGCACAGACAGCTGCTGTAGCAGCAGCCACTGCACCTGCAACAGCCCCCCTCGAAATGTCTACTCACATCCTTGCAAGCCCACGTGCAACTCACATTCGGGGCAAACATCCAGGTGACGGGCAGGCCAGTGGGGATGTGGAAAGGCACGTTACAGCGCAGGACAATGGTTTCATCTGTGTAGGTCCACAGGTCCTGCACTGACAGGGAGCATTGACAGGCTCATGAGCTCACGTCTGCACATGCACTGGCAGAGGTGATGGTGCTCCTGTGCTGGTTGCAGGGATGGGCTGATGAATGCTTGAGCAGCTGCACTCAGTGTGGGACCACGGGTGAGAAATGCGGGGAGTCCCCAGAGATTTGGTGGTGAAATCCTGTCTTTGACCTGATCAACTTTGGTCACTATAATCTCATTATAATACTGAACACACCTCCATCCCAAAAGCCACCTGCCCTTAATGTATGACCACCCTTGCTGAGCACACATTCTGCATTATTCTAGCCTAGCCCTTTAAAAGCAAAGTGAGGCCATTTGACCTCAATCGGTACCAAAAGTGTGACTGGAGTCACTCAAGTGCCACCAAAACATAAAAAATAGTACAAAAATAGCTTAAGAACAGGGGGAAATTGAGGGAGATTTCCTTACCCTTAACACAACAGTCTCTTATGGCCCCATACCTGGGCAGTCCAAGGCAAACTGACAGTCCACGAAGCGGCAGGTACCACACTGGAAGACTCGGGCATCTGGCTGGTATCCTGGGAAAGAGAGACTTGGTGGTGCCAGGGAAGTGGGAGATGTCCTAGGAGACAGGGGAGGGCAAGACAGAGGGATGGGCACTTACCACAGGGTGGGATGCAGGCTGGAACTGGTGGGGAGGAAGCAGCGTTAGACTGGGCAACACTGGGGACCCACATCCTTGTAGCGAGCTGTCAGGATTCAGCCCTTGTCCAGCCCAGATGGGGTCCCTGGGACTTTCTCTAGGACAGGGGTTCCCAGGGTGGCCCCATACCTTTCTTCAGCTGGCTCAGCTTCACCCAGATTTTGTTGACAGCTTCCTGCAGAGTCTCGTTCAGAGGCTCTGGTGTGTCCCAAATGTCCAGGTAAGACAATGTGCCCTTCTGCTGGTCCCCATAAACCTTTCCCAGACCCCACAGATCCCTTATACAACTCACTTTGACTCCATATATCCCTCCTGAAGTCAGATACACCCCCAAATATCCCCTCAAACTCCCCAAGAAGCTGTATACCTTGAAACCCATGTACCCTCAGGATTCCCCAAATATCCCTTTACAGCTCCCAGACCTTCATATATCCTCTATTTCACCTCCACCCCATCCCCCTTCAAGGCCTCCACATCCCATCCCCCTTGCCCCATCCCCCTTGCCCCATGTCCCATGTCTCACATCCCTCACTCTGCTCACTGTTTTTCTTGTGGTCCTCTACAAAATACATAGCATCCGTGATGATGTCCCGGAGTTCCTCACGCTGTCCTGGCCCTGGAATCAGTACAGAGACACAGGAATCAGTACAGGGATAGGGTTGGAGTTTCAGGGATGGGAAGATCCAGTAAGGTCTGGGGGTTTCTGGGGGTTCCTGGAGTCCTGAACAAGGTTTCAGGGATACTGGGAAATGTCAAGTGTGCCTGTGGATTCCTAAGGCCCTAGGTAGGGCCAAGGGGTCCCCAGTGTGTCCTTGGTCACCACTGGGTGATTCTCAGGGTTCCAGGCAGGTTTGGGATTTCCAAAGGTCCCTGGGGGCAAAATCAGGACTGAGAAGACCTTGGCATGGTTGTGAGTCCCAAGGATGCTTGTCCAGGGTGGGTCCCCAGGGTACCCAGCTTCCTGGGATCCTGCTCAGTGTCATTGTGAGGGCCTTGGTTGAAATGGGAAACCCCAGAGGGCTCTGGGGTGCTGTTCAGGGTGGGGATCACCCTTTGGGATGGATGTCCCTGGTGGAAAGGAGGGACCAGTCAGGACAGAGGTCCTTGGGCAGGATCCCTGTTGGGTCCCCTAGAGATTCATGACATACCTACAGCGACGGAGGCAAGTGGTTTAGCAGCCTCAACAAGGGCCTCAAGGCATTTTTTATGTGCGGGGTGATGGACAGAGGTCCCAGTAACGTCACTGCAAAGCCGTACCCGCTGAAGTGGGGGCCCAAAGCAGAGCAGGCAGGGGTGCACCTCAGGGAGGCAGGACATCAGGATCCACAGCCACAAACAAGGGTTTCTAGGGTACCAGGGGACTAACATCAGCATCAGGGCCACAAACCACCACCCCATGACCCCAAACCTGGCACCCAAGTGCCTGAGTTCCCTGGACAAAGGCAGGGTTCCAAGGTGGAACCTGGGCACCTGGGTCGCCAGGGAACCAGATAAGGTGGGAGGCCACACTCCAGGCAGCCACACTGACCTCACACCAGCCAAAGGTGTGGGCAGGACCCAGCAAGGAATGTGTAAACCTCACCTTTGAGCAGGAAGAACTGAGCCAGCCCAAGGCTACAGGAGCACCGCTGCCAAATGTGGCTGGGACTGTCCAGACACGGTGTTTGTATGTGTGTCCTGAGGAGACTCTTCTGCCTCTCTTCTGCATTGTATTCTTGGGTAGAGGAATACACACCTACTGCGATGCAAGGCATTAGATCGTTCAGCTCTCCAAAAAAAAGAGGGAGAGAAACAGACAAACTACAAAATATTATCATTAACTACAAAGCAAAAGACTCAGAAAACAGCTGGTTTTTTTACAGGGACAAGAGCTCCTGATGCAGGAACCGACACATGAAAGTGTGTGCAGGTGAAAACCAAGCATGAGACCGAAGATTCGTGCGAAACCCCAGTACCACTAGAAAGCAGAAGATGCAGTAAGAGCTGACCTGGCATGTGCCACAACATTTGATAATTGCAAGTTGTTATTTCCATCCAGCTTGCAAATGTTCACTTTCATCCCTCTCCTGTTAATGAGCACTGAGACAGCAACCCATCACTGGCAGCCATGGTCACTATGCAGGTGTCTGACAAAGCACGTGGTGACAAAACTGACAAGATGGTCCAACAGCCTGGGCTATTCAAACCCAGTGTTTGCCAACTCTCTCCTGCAGAGCAGAAACTAAGGTGAACCCAGGAAATGTTGGAGACCTTGCCAGGTGATGTAGATGCCACAACAGCTCCGCTAGCAGAGAACTTCCTGAGCTTCAGCTGGACTTGGGCAGGGATTTCCTAAAGCCCTTGCCCTTCCCAGCTGCCCCAGCATGCAGCAGTGCAGCTCTGCTGAGGAAAGCAGCTGATGGAAAACCAGCCCTGGTCGATGGCCCTGAGCAATCAGCACCAGAGTCCAAAGGATGAGTGAGGCTGTTAAACTCCAGACAGAAACACAGCACTGGCTGCTGAGGCAGAGCTGGCAGCACGGTCTGTACTGCCCCATAGCACTCTAGGCTGTGATTTTAACTATCTGAGAGAAAAAATGATGTAATGGTGTTTTGTTATGACGCTGGGAAGGCAAAATGGATGGTTGGGACCTATTCTAAAAAGGGGGAAGGTGTGTTCCCTTCTGTACTTACTAGAGAGGCACCGTCTGTACAGGAAGAATTCCCTTCAAAAATCCAGTAGTTCAGAATTGAAACTTGCGTGCTTTTATTTGATCTGAATTTCTTGATCTGTCTTTTGTAATAGATGTTCTCACAACATTGTGGAAGAATTGCAAACTCCAGAACTCATCTTTCTTGAGTGCTTTTGCTTTCCCTGTAACATTCTGACTCTTGCACAATGAGCTAGTCTGCTTAGCAGGGGAAAAAAACCCAACCAAACCAAAGAAAAAAACTCAAAGAAAAACACCAAACTCCCCTAAATGGGACTCTGAACTGGTCTTAAGCCAGTGGTTTGTGATCTGGACCAGAAGGAGGACTCTGTACCATGCATACTATTCACAGACTGGGTGGAAACAGCTGCTTTGGACTTGCAGAGCTGCAGTTGGCTCCATCTCCCAGGTGTTTGCCTGGAGCACTGCGTGAGCTCCTTCTCCATCAAGCAGTGCCAGTGCAGCCTCTCTTGGCAGGTGGATGTGCAATGTTTAGATGATCCTTTTGAGAAGAGCTCTAGGGGTTCCACGGCTGCACGGCACCGCGGCCCGAGCTCACAATGCAGGGGGTGGGTGCCCAGCGCTCTGCCAGCGCTCGTGGCAGCCGCTCTGCCTTTGTGCTGGCTCCCCTTGGGCAGCACTCCGAGGCACAGGAGTCACCCCAGGCAGCTCGGGCCCGGGAGCCAGCATGTGCCAAGGGAGCGGAGGCCCAGCTGTGCCTGCGGGGCCATGCCGGGTGTCCACTACAAGTTCTCCTCCAAGCTGAGCTACGACGTGCTCACGTTCCATGGCCGCAGCATCTCCCTGGGTGACCTCAAGCGCCAGATCATGGCCCGCGAGAGGCTGCAGGTGGCCAGCTGTGACCTGCAGGTCTTCAAAGCTGAGACCACCGAAGGTGAGTGGGGTTTGGGCCCAGGCCCCGGTGCCAGCCAGGGGCAGGGCTGCAGGTCAGCCTGCAGTGCCACAGGCTGTGGGAACCGTGCTCTGCCCTGGGGACAAAAGCCAGGCCGAGAAAGCACAGTGGTGCAGATCAGTCTGGCTTTTACAGCTCTAAAGGGATTCTATGATGTGCCATGTAATTCCATGTCAATATCCATTCTTCCCAAGTGACTCATACTTTTTCTGCATTTGTGGTGTTCTCAGAATACTCCAATGAGGCACAGATCCCAAAGAACATCTCAGTGATCGTGAAGAGAGTCCCAGCTCGAGCTACGTGAGTATCCATGAAGCACTGGATTCCCTGTGAGGGATGTCAGGCTGGCAACTTCTTTTATGGATATGGGTTTACAGAGGCACTTGGATTCTATCTGGTCAAAGCTGCTGTTAATTTCTTTTCTCATGGGGTAGATTTTAATGGATCTGCTCCCAAGCAGACTCACATGGTTAGGTTTGCAGGGACGGGGGGTTCAAACTCCAACACTGGTGAATCCTAAGCTGATTCTCTTGGTTTTGTTCTTGGGATGATTGGACTCAGAGCCAAGTCACAGATCCTGTTTCCTCTGCCTGAGGAGATTCCAGATCCCATGTGTTTGCTTTTATTGGCATTTATAGTAATGACAGGTACACACTGTAACAATTACATATTATTAGAAATAAACTTTTAATGTGTTCCCATCTGAGAAGAGTCTGGTTGTCACTAATTGACTATTTCTTGCACTGGGGGAGGTGGGTTTGGGGACTATGGGGTATCTGGCAGGTATCTCACACCCCAAATTTGGGGCTTTTACGTACTGTGTGTAGAAGTGAGAATTCTGGACGCCTCTGTGTTGTGCTTCTAAACATGGTTTTGGTTTGGGGTTAATGGAAATATGGATGCTTCCTGCTGCCCTGCCACAGCATCCTCCCTTTTGGGCTGGGTGGCACCTCCCCTGATGTTGTGGTGCTGGCCTGCAATGAGAGGATGGATGCTGGTAGCATCCAGACCCCATCAGTTCCATGGCAACTCACACTGACAGTTCACCTGCACAGCAAAGCCAGGCTTATTGCCCACTCCACAAAGCAAGAAGAAACTACGAACATGAGATGCCACAGAACAGGACACCGACACAACAGATGAAGAACTGGCTTAGCTGTAACTCAAGTCTTAAACTGATTAAAAGAAAAATCATCAGGCCTCTCCTGTCCTGCCAGACTTTCAAGTACCTTTCAGTCACTAAAGGGGCTCCAAAAGGGCTGGAGCTGGACGTGGCATAAGGGCCTGGAATGACAGGACAAGGGAGAATGGCTTCACACTGCGAGATGGCAGGGTCAGATTGGGTATTGGGAAGAAAATCTTCCCTGTGAGGGTCATGATGCCCTGGCACAGGTTGCCCAAAGAAATTGTGTCTGCCCCATTCCTGAAAGTGTCCAGGGCCAGGCTGGATGGGACTTGGAGTAACCTGCTCTAGTGGGAGGTGTTCCTGCCTATGGCAGGGGATTGGAAAGAGAGGATCTTTGAGGTCCCTTCCAGCCCAAGCCATTCCATGACTCCATGACTTCATGAGTCTGTGACCCACTGGCTCCCAGGGGTGGGGTGCGCTGCCTGGCAACGGGAGTTGTGATGAAGAGGGCATGAGCAGACCAGGCTCCAGTCCTGCAAGGGGTGAGGAAGGAGGAAGGAGCCTGCTGCCTCTTCATCCTTTTTATTGTCACTTTTGTCCATCGCTTCTATCATCCCTTTTCTTCATCCCTTCTATCATCCCTTTTGCTCATCCCTGAACGACCCAAGTGGGCAGGAAGGCTTGTCACCCACCAGGGACAGAGTGTGGGCAGACATGGCAACATCCCTGGACACGCTCAGCCTCTCCCAGCTGCTGGATCTCGCCATCGGGATGCCCCACAGTGGGGCTGTCCATTTTGATGCCATGCGAAAGCTGCTGCAGGCCGTGCTGGGGCACCTGGACGTGCAGTACCTGACCACCCAGGAGCCGTGGCCGGGCCAGCTGAGCGGCCCCACACTTGCTGACATGGCCACAGACATGGAAAAGATGAAGAAGGAGATTGAAAAGAACAAGAAACAAATGTCCAAGGTAGAGGCTCTTCCCAGCCCCCTGGGCGCTCCCCCACCAGACAGCCCCTCCTCACTTCCTCAGACTGCAGTGCTGGGCACTGCCCTCACTGCCCAGGCAGAGGTTGAGCCGCTGGCAGCGGCTCTTTGCCGTCTGCATGGGCTGCAGCGCTCTAGCGCTGAGCCGGCCGGGGGCAGGCGGCACCGGGACTCTCCCTGCTGACCTGGCTGTGCCAGGGGCTGCCCGGGCAGGCTCTTTGGGGCGCTGCTCCCCTGGCCATCACCTCTGATATCCCTGATTCTCGGACTCTTTCACAGGTTCTTCGTGAGGAGATTGATGAGATAAGGGCAGAAAATTCCCGCATGTCGGAGGACATCAGAAATATCCAGGAGGCACAGGTCTGTGCAGATCACTGTGGTGGTGAAGGTCATATTCCCCACAGACACTCTCCAGAGACTTGTCTCCGACAACCCTTTCTCCTAGACCGCGGCTGTTTCCAAGCAACTCCAGGAGACTGAAAAGTTAAAGGCTGCTCAGCGTCGTATGGTAGAGGACATGAAGAAGATCCAGAAGGCGCAGGATGAGGTGAACTGCTGCTGGGAGCGAGTCAAGGCTCTGAGACAGCAGCCAGTACCCTCGGCCCTGGCCCAGCTGGATGCATGCACAGTGCTGCCCGCAGGGCCCTGCCAGCCTGGCCAAGCTGAGCCCTGCACTGTCCCCCCGTGCTCTGCAAACCACGGCAGGGGTCAAGGTTGCAGGTCCCCGTTGACCCTCCCCCAAGGCTCACTGCCACCATTCCTCTCTCCTAGGACATGGCTGTCATCCAGGATCTCCGTGAGGAGATTGACAAGATAAAGACAATTCAGACTTGCATGGAAGGAGACATAAAGAAGATGAAGGAGTCCCTTGCCTTTGTGAGCTGCTGGGTTGGGTCATCCTTGGGCTCTCATGGGGAACTTCAATGTAACCCCAGGAGCAGGGGTTTGGCGTCAGGGTCTCAGGACTGGGTGGGGGCCCCTGGGGCTTTCCATGCAGCTGAAGGGCCCCCACGCTGGGACAACATGATGTCTGTGCTCTGACTCTACTGTCACTGACCTTCCCAGGTGAAGAAGCTGGAGGAGGACATTAAAAAGCTGAGGGAGGATACAGCCAAGTGGAAAGAAGAAATCAATAAGCAGATCTCTCAGCAACTCGAGTAAGAGGACAGAATTGGGTTTCACATCCTGTGAGGCTGCAAAGGAGCGCAGGGGGTCTGGGAGCATCCTGGTTTGAGGGCATGGGACAGTGCCCGAGCAGCCCTGCAGGGGCTAAGCCTGCCCCTATCCCCATCTCGCTGGCCAGGGCTGTGCTGCAGGAGACGAAGCGTGAGATGCAGAAGATGGAAAAGCAGCAGGAGATGAGGAATACCATGCTGGAGCAGCTGGTGACTGAGACAGCCAACCAGCTGAACGAGCAGGTGAGGGCCAGGGGAAGAACTCCTACCATCTGCTTGCTCGGTCCTCTTGGAGGTCCACGCCACATCCTCATGCTCTGCTGTGCTTTGCTGTAATGTGGGGGAGACCCAAACTGCTCCCAATTGGCCCGGATCAGTCAACAGCATGGACAGAAATTAGAGCCTTGACACAAATGCCCTGTTGAGATTCAGGGCTCATGGCCAATGCCTACATAATGTGGGTCTGACCCCGTGGCGCACCCAGACCTCCTTTGGTCAGCATCTCATGATCTTCCATCCCTGGAGCAGGAACAGGAGCTGAGGGAGCACATGGAAGCCACGTTTCTGCAGATTCAAAAGGACTATGAGAAGCTCAGTTTTGTTTCAGGAAGCCTCCAGAAGGACTCTCAACAAAAGCAGAAAGCAATCGAGGTGTGTGGCAAAAACCCCTGTGTGATCAGAGCATTCCCCAGGCTCTCCTTGTGACTCCAGGCAGGGGTCACAAAGAATCTGTCTCCCTGCCGACCTGCTCACAGCCCTCTGCCAGTTCCAAGTGTCTTTCCTCAAGGTTTCTTGGGTACTGGGTGCGGGGTGTGCCCCAGGAGGCAGCTCCAGCTGTGCTGTGGTGCCATGGGTTCCTTTCTGTGCTGAAAGATGCTGTTCCAGTCTCTGGAGAAGCTGCAGAAGGAGAAAGCAGATGAGCAGGACATGTTGGCAGCGATGGAACTGGTACAGTCTCAAGGGGACTCTGTGCCAGCCCAGGGGCTCCAGGGCAGGGTGACAAATGCCCCTTGTCCCTTGGGGGCTGGGTGGCAGAACCGGCCTGGGGAAGGGAGGATTTCCTGAGCCCGTGGGACCAACCTCAGTGGGGTGATGGGGCAAACAGGGTCACAGCACCCTGAAAGGGGCATGATGGCCTGGAGGAAGCTCTTCTCCCTCTGCCCCCCACACACGCTGGCCCTGCCTGTCATTCCTCAACCCTCTCCCCACTGCTCTGCTGTTGTTCCCCTCTGCTAGAAGGCGGACAAAGCTGCCTTGGACAGCAAAGTCAGTTGCAGCCAGTTTGAAGAGAACATGGAGCAGCTGGATGAGAGGATGCAGGAATTGCAGAGCCAGATGTCAGACCAGGAGCAGCACTGGAACAAGGTGCAGCAGCAGTTCAGCGATGCAATGGAAGAGAAGGTGAAGAGTAGCTCGTCCCCACCATAAGCAACTGGAACCTCTGGGACCTGACAGCCTGAGACAGCATCCCTCTGAGGATCCCCCTCCAGGCTTTTCCCTGGAGACCTCCATGGGACATCCCATGGGGCAGCTGGCTGAGGCTGTGCACCTGTTCACAGCTCGATCGCCGGGAACTGAAGGTTTTCCGTAAGCGCCTGGAGGACTCCTGGACCAGAGACATCGAGGAACTTGAGAAGAGGATAATGGGTGACAGTGGTGCTGGGATTAAGAAGTGAGTGTGATGGAGATGCTGATGGCTTTGGGGACAGCAATGGTCCCGTTCCCTCCAAATGTCCCAGACACTGCCCGTGTGTCCCTGCCATGGGACCAATTGAGCTGATAAATGAACTATGGGGATGCTGATGGAGCAGCTGCACCTTCTCCTTCCACCAGCAGCAGGTTCCACATTCAAAAGAAGGCACGAGGCAAAGGCCACTGCAGGACAGAGTCCTTCCAAAGCCAAATGGGGGTGTGGGTGCAAAGGCTCCCAGAAGCCAGGGTGGCAGATGGCATCTCCTCCTCCCAGGCAGGGCTGTGACACTCAGCGTCCCAGAGATGGGTCATGTCCTGCCCTCCTGGCCGGGCACACGGGGGGCTTTGGTCAGAGAAGGGCTGAAAGCATTGCAAGGGCTGCTTGGGATGGTGACATGGGTGCCTGTGCCCTTCACCTGGCATCAGCCAGCAGGCTGGGGATGGGGAGGAACAGGCTCAGCAGCCCACCAGGTTCACCCTGCAAACGCCGTGACTCTGTGCAGTGACGTGCCTGGCACCTGGCTGCTGCCAGCCAGCTGCTGCCTGTGTGCAGGCAGGGCTGTGGCCCCAGGAGCTCAGCCAGCCCTCTCCTCTCACCTTCCTTAGGCAGCTGCCAGTCCCTTTCACGTGCCTGTCCTGTGACCGCATGCTCACCATGCAGGTTCCTGGCCAGTGAGTAGCACCAGTGCATGGGGGGCAGCGGGGCTCTCATGGGGGGAGATGGGTGCCAGCAGTGACCTGCGGGGCTGGGCACAGGGCAGACAGTGTCTGCCAGGGAGGCTCTGATGTGGGGAGCCCCCTCTGCAGCCCTGCCCATCAGCACGGGGTGTGGGGACTCATTCCAAGGGCTGCAGACAGTGGGGTGCCATAGGGTACAATCCTATGGGGTTTTGGGGTGCTGCCTTGAGCAGGAACAGGCTGTTTGTCCCCTGTCACCCACCTGTGACTCCTGCCCTCCCCAGGTACCCCGAGACACTCCCATATTTGCAGCCGCTGTCCCCCAGCAAGGAGCCACAGCACAGCCAAAGGTAGGGGCTCTGAGGACGCAGCCCCAGCTCCTGGGGTGCAGGGTAGGCCTGCCACAGCAAGGAGGGCTCTTCCCTGGGTGGGGGCAGAGGAGACTGGGGGGGCTGGGCAGGGCAGGGGGGCAGAGAGCAGCTGTGGAGGGCCAGTGCTTGCCCCAGCTCTGGGGGGTTTTGCAGCCCCTCTCTTGCACTGCCCTGTCTGGCCCATGTCTCTTTCTCTGTGTCCTGGGCACAGGGACCTGTCATGGCCATGGCCAGCTCACCTGGCCGTGGGGAAAGAGCCAGCAGATCCAGCCTGCTGGGGTGGGCTTGAGTCTCCTGTAGCAGGTGGACAGGAGCTGGGAGGGACAAAACCCTGCAGGCAGCACCGCCGGTGCCCTCCCTGGCACAGCAGGGTGAAGGCAGAGGTGCCACAGGGCTGGGCACTGAGTGACCTCTGCCCCATCCCACAGGAGGCCAGTGGTCCATGGCAGTGTCCCCCGTGTGCCACAGAGCTGCGGGGACCATCAGAGCAGCAGCTCCACGATGCAGCACTTCAAGGCTTCACCACATACAAGTGCACAGCTGCAGCATCTCCTGACGCTCCGAAATAAGGTAGGGATGATGACGGTGGGGACACAGAAGGGTGACAGGGGCTTGATGACATTGCTGACTATCCAGGGGGAATCTGTGCCTTCACTCCCCAGGGAGAGCTGGGTTGGGAAGATTACTGAGGGATGCTGAATTGGGCCGCACATTGCAGCCAGCTGCTCTCTCCTCCTCAGCCCAGAGTGACCCAGCTTCTGGACAGTAGTGGACACATCTCAAGTGGCTGTGATGACCAGCTTCCTGTGGTGATCAGGACACAGGAGGAGTTAGGTATGGCCCTGTCAGGGCATGGGGCTCAAGGGGGAGAGGGGGCTCATTGTCTGCTGGGTACAGGCTGGGGGAATAGTAGGGCTCTGTGTGCAGAGCTGGGCAGTGTGGCATGGATATTTTGCATCTGGGGTACAAAGGAAGGGGCAGAAGCAGAACTGAGCAGGAGTACTGGCACATGGGGCAACTGAGCTTAGAGCTGTAGTAAGGTGGGGCAATGGCGATGGCCAGTGTGGGACAAGAGCTGGTGTGCCTATGGGTGGGGCCATCACCTGGTCCCTGGGGGTCTCTGGCCAAGCAGGGTGACCGTCCTGCTGGTCCCATTCTGGGCTCACAGAGCTGTTCTAACTGGGGGCAGCCCCTGGGAAGTGGGGGCTCACCCTTGCCCCTCAACCCCCAGGTCCCACTGCATCACAGGATCACCGGCCAGGAACAGCCCCCCGACACATCTCCTGGGCACCACGGCTCCTCCAGCCACACCAGCATCGCCGGACATCAACAGCCCCCACCCAGCTGGACGGGACTCAGCGCCCAGTGCTCGATCTGGGACAACTTGTCAGAAGTGAGAAAAGACTGTGACAACCATCATCAGACACATGACTTCTTAGTTGTATGAAGTGAATAAAAAGCCTTAAAATTACAGGCAGAACCTGGTCTCACCAGCCTCTCTGTTCCCCAGGCTCCGTGATGCTCCTTAAGCTCCTTCCCCCGTGCTGTGGCTCTGCCACCAGGGTGAGCAGATCGTGCCCTGGGCCAGGCGCTGGGGCTGCTGCTGGTGCCGTGGCGCCTGCAGGGCAGCTCTGAGGATCTGCGGCCTGCGCTGGAGCCACGAGCAGCCCTGCACAGGCCGCGGCCCTGATGGGCTGGGAAGGCACGGGCAGGTCCCGACGGTGCCTGGCCGGCACTGCCGGCGCTGCTGGTCTCGGGTGCCGGCCCAAATCCTTACAGGCAGCCCTGACACCGCCTCAGGAGCCGCCTGGAGCCGTGCCCGAGGGCTGGCCCCGGCCCCAGCCCCCAAGTGCAGCTGTCCCTTAATCTCTGCACGGGGAGATTCCAAGCTCATTTGTCAGCTTCCCCCTCCTCTTCCTTTCTCGAGGGGCAGCATTAGGGGCTGGCCCAGCGGGTTTTCTCCCGCGGGGCTGGCAGCCCCTTGCCCAGAGCTCCCTCTCAGGACATCTCTGCAGAGCTGCTCTCCAGCCAGACACTCCTGGCGTGTCCCGCAGCCTGGGGCTGATCTCCACCAAGGTCAGGACTCTTCCTGTCCCTTGGTTGGACTTCAGGAGGTTCCATCTGATCATTTCTCCATGCTGCTGGGGCCCCTCTGACTGCAGCCTCATCCTACAATGTTTCAGCTGCTCCCCCCAGCTCTGAGTCCCTGTGTGAGTAGGGACCAGGTGGTCTCCTCATGGGAGAAGGACACACGTGAGCTTCTTCTTCTGCAGCCTCACTGGAAACTGGTCCAACTCAACTACTCCCTGTCCTTCCCTGGGATGGAGGTGAAGACTGTCCAGCAGCTCCCCATTCCTGCTCCCCCTCACATTCCTGGGGAAGGGCAGGCCTGGAGGCACCGTGTGCTGGTGTGCAGTTGCTTTTGAGCAAGAAATTAGCAATTTTGTCAAGGACTTCGGTTCAGCAGCAAAGAGATGGGAGGGAAAGAGCCTTGCCAGAGAGGCAGCACAGTCTCAGCCCTGATTTCCATCCGGGGGGTACTTGGTTGTGGTGCTCCAGCAAGCCAGGTCCCCGGAATTTGGGCTGCAGGAGGGAGAGGGAACATAGGCATTCCCTGCAAAAGTCAAATTGCACCTTTAGTGACTCATGTGCTCTCCCACCACCAAGCAGGGACCTGGATCATGCTCCAGTGGTGACCCAATCACAGACTATGCAAAATGAAGGTGGCACTGCTCAAGCAAGTATGGATCAGTGCTGAGGTACAGGGAGGTAGGTCTGGCACAGCACCCTGCACCACTCCTCACCTCAGGGCACTGTGGATGTGTCAGCGAGGGACTGGGGAGACAATGAGATGGAAAACAATCATGGATTAATAAACAGCACAGTAACTCTGAGGCTTGGGAGATACTCAACAGCAGGAGCTGCCCAGCCAGGAGATGGTGCTGGGCTTGGCTGTCCCCACCTGTGGCATGGGGTGCAGAAGAGCAAATGCTGCTGTGCTGCAGCTCAGCTTGACCCCAGGGCAGCTCTGCAGCCTCCCAGCCACTTGCAGAGCCCAAACACAAATGGCTCAAGGTCACTGCTGGGGCTCAGGGCAGGGGGAATGGTGCCACAGCCCCCTGCCCCTTCCAGCTCAGGACAGTTCGTGCACTGCAGAACACCCTGAACGCGCCCCAAGCAGCCCCAGGATGCCCAACTTCAGCCACAGAGTTTATTGTTTAGTAGGAGCTCACCACACCAGCAAGCCAGGACAAGGGGGATGGTACATGAATACAGATGTGGAGGAGTTACACAGACAGATTTGTACAGCTTTTGTACAGAGGAATAAAATGAATCAAATAACAAAATAGACATTAGCAGTCAAACCTTTTTTTTTGTCTTTTTTTGTATCATACTAACAAAATCTGATAGCCAAAAAATGACTAAGCTACAAAATTGTAATGCATACTGTATGGGTAAAAGGTTATCATCCATTTATACATCTAGCATCATCATTTTTCTGGTAACTTACAGGAGGCCTATGGGATCTTAGTGTATGAATAACTCCCTACAGATAGTGCTGAGCTGCTAAAGCTGTTGAGTAACGGAGTACTGGAAGTTTTATTAAGACTTTTAGAGTGTTATTTGCATCATTTTGTTTAATGAAACCCTCATGCATCTCTACTGCGAGTCAGAGGAGCTGCTGGTGGCTGGGGGGAGGCGGGAGCTGTAAGGCCGTGGCTGGCAGCTTGGCACTGGTCATTCCAAGAGCTCTGACACCCAGGCAGCGTGGTACCATCATTCCACAGGGCACCAGCATGGTGCTGCCCCTTGCTCCAGCTGTCTGGGTGCTGCAGGAGGGATAAAGCTGACATTCCTAAGCAAGACTGATTCTTTTGCCTTTGGTCTTGAGGGTGAGAGAAGAAATCACTCAATACTGAGTAGTGTCCATTTGAAAGGCTGTTTTTTTCACTGGGTAAGGGCTCAGCTCTCAGCAGAAAAGCATCACCTACTGTCAGGGTAATGCCACTGACTGTGGGGGCTGCTCCCACAGCTGGGGTGCCAGGCCTTCCCTCGGAGTCCAGGGCTCCAGCAGCACGTCACCTCCTGCTCCCCACCCTGCACCGGTGCTCTGGGGCACCGTGCTCAGCACCCAGCTCCAGATGGAAAACCAGCATGGCATTCTCAGGCTGGGAGAAAGGCTGGGGAGAGCACAGCCTTCCCTTACCAGCTCTTGGGGATCGAGCTAAGAGCAAGGCTGAAGCCAAAGTGGGAGTGAAGGCACAAACAGGAACCAGCCTGGATCAACAACAGGACAAGGGTGCATCAGCATTCCAGTGCCCTGGAACTCTCTCCCAAAGAACCAAGCCAGTAAGACCAAGTATCGTGAAGTACTTTATACACCACCACATAGGTAAATAGCACTTAAACTTACAAATAAACAGAGGGGCTGGGGATTCTCCCCCTTGTCCTTTCCAAGTTTGTCCCTAGTGTGGTCTCTTACCACCTCAGAAGGGCAGCCAGAGGCTGGTGCCCTGGGCAAGCCTGTGCTAATTTTGAAGAGGGAGGAAGTGAGTGAGTCCAGCCTCTCCTGGCCCCTTACACAGGGTTGAGTTGAAGCCCACATGAGCCCACAACAGCACAACCTGCTGCCATTGTGGATGTTCCTATTTGGGAGCAGCTCCCATGGACCGGCACCTCAATGGGTGGGGCGCTTCAACCCTCAGCCCTGCAGCACAGTGACCACAGAGCCTGCACAGAGAGCCAAGCAGTGCCAACAGCTCCTGGCTGATCCTCAGGGACAAGGAGAGTCATTCAGAGCCAGAGAAGACCATCAGCACTAACTTTGTAGCTGCTCTGACCCATCTGATCCTGTGCTGCATTGTCTCCCAAGCTGAATGGGAAGAGCCACAGGTCTGAGCTGCTCTCAGGGGATGGTCCCTGGGAAAAGGCAGGAGCCAGAGACTCTTCCAGCCTGACAACTTTGGATCTGATCAACAGAACCAAATACATGGTCCCCATAACCACCCCTATGGGATCCCACTCCATACAAAGTGAAAGGGAGGTGGAAAACACAGGTATCTACTGTAGGCGAAGGCAGCTGGTCACAAGTCACTAGAAGACCTATAAGGGAAAATAAGTTACAAACCAAATGGAGCCTTCATTTTCCAGGTCCCCAGGAAGCCCAGGGAAGCCCACAGGGTCTGCAGGCATGACTTCAGAGACCATCCAGTCAACAGGAGCATTTTGGGAAACGCTAAATTCTTGAAAACAGCAGTGAGATATTCACTGTCGAGGGCTATAACAAACAAGCACTCCCTCTGGAACTTTCTAAAATCACTTAGAAGATCAATACTCAACCAGGAGGTTTTTGGAGACCACTCCTACAATCCCTTGGGAAACTCCCAGAGCTAGGCAGAGATGTGGCAATCTTCCTGGTGATAGTGAGAGCTGAAGAAACACTCTTACAAGGCAGGATGGAATCCTCTGTTAATTATTTCCAGACAGTTCGATCCCATGCTCTGCCTCCTACTACCACGTGCAGATTTCTGCTGTGATTTCTGACCTGCTTTACTTCCCTGAAGTCCCCTTTGTCTCCCATCCTCCTCTGAAGGACACGAGATGACCAATACTGCATCAGGTGAGAAGGGTCAAGTACACAGTGTCATCCTTCTCATGGCAAAATTGCAGCCATGAAGCTCAAGTCTTTCCAAGGCTGCTTCTGGCTGCCCATCCTTCAAAGAAGCAGGAGTCTGGCAACCCACTAAGAACAAGTGACACAACTTGGTGGGAAATCAGGGCAAAAAGTAACAGAGCTGATGCGCCATCATGTGCACCCTCCGGGGTCTGGCTCAGATCTCCTCTCCCATCTTGTCCTTCCACAAATGCCCCATCATAGCACAAGAGCTCATGAAGACTGGAGGAGTTGGGCATTAACTGAGAGAAGCCTGGAAAAATATTGCTGTGACTGTTCCTTGTGCTACTGAACAGTGAACCTGAGCTGGGCTCTTTCACACCTTCAAGAGCATGTTGTTGCCTTCCTCTGCCCTAATATTGCTTGGGAGCTGTGGTGCAAAGTTAGAGTAAAGCCTTGAGAAGAAGGAGCAAGATCCTCTGCTGGTACAGACACAAGAGCTGTATGGGCTCTGGTCTTGGATTGCCTCTGCTCCAAAAACTCACACTCAGGTCATGCACAGAGGATTGCTGAAACCATCAAAGTCAGGCTCACAGCAGCACCTTCACCTCGCCCATCCCGGGCAGCAGGGGATGGGCAGCACACTGAAGAGCCAAGGACAGTTCTGGAAAGCACGAGGCAATCTGCAGTTAGCTGTTAAATTCAACAGGCAAGGAGGGAACCATTTGCTCAATGCATCTGTCCCACACTGACTGCCCCCAGCACGGAGCTCCAAGGCCAGTGATGCTGAGATCCAGCATCTGTGGAGTCCTGAGCTCAAAACAGACCCAATGAACCCCCCAGGAGTGAGGGGCCCAAGCTGGACAGCTGGCTATGGCACAGGACTCTAGCAGGCCTGCTCAGAGATCTCATTGCAGGAAGAAAGGCCAACTACACCCAAGCAAGGTGTGCCTGACCCCAAACTCGGAGCCACCACAGCTTCTTCCCTAAATGGCAGGGGAAAAGAAACAAAATAAATATCCCTCCAAAACTGGACTATTTCCCACGACATGCTACAATACAAGAACTAAGTGCAGCCTCTGCTCTAAAACAGTGATGTCTTCCACAAAGAGAGGAGGGGAACACATCCCCAAACCTCACATCATCAGCCCAGCAGGTTTCACTCACTTGTGCAGGTCCTTAGGGCGGCTGGGAGGGAAGGGACAGACCCCGTGGGAAGGGTGCAGTCTATGGGCACATGGTTTGAACACCACAGGTAAATCCCTTTGCAGCTCCTGTGGGCTTACTGGGACCCACTGACACTTCAGCCACAGGTCAGGGCAGCTGTCATCCAGACCATGTCAGCTGGTGGGACAAGGGCAGCTCAAACAATACAAATTCCACAGTCAAAACCAATACAAGTAAGAAACCAAACCAAGAAAAGTCTTTCTGCTCCCTCCTGGAACAATGGCTGTCTTGGAAAACTGGACTCTGGGATTGTCCTGATTACATCAGTTAGTACATTATAAACATTGTCCTGCTTTAAAGTGAAAATACTGTGTGTGGTCTTTTGGAGGTGCTAAAGCCAGATGTAGTGTTGTTTTTCCTGACTGTGCAGAAGAGCTGATACTGGCGTGAAATGATCCTTTTCATCTCTTCTCTATCAGAGCTTCTCCTAGAAGAAAACAGATCTTGTTAAGCAAAATGAGGACAAGCACAGAGGCTTTTTTTGGAAGAGGCATGGAGTAGAATGCCCACTGCTTTGCCCAGTATGTGCAGATGAAGTCTGCTGTGGGAAGCCAGGACAGCACGTCCCACAAATGCCACCCATGTAAAGGGGACAGCAGAGATCTGAGGCTGAGCAGGTTCTAGCAGGGGCTGCCAGAAGTGTCACACAGCACTGACCCAGGAGACGGTGGGGAAACTCCCTCTGCACTGCACCTCGGTGTGCCCCACACCACCACCTTCCCCGTGGCTTCAAGGGTTTCTGGTGAGGTTCCCACCACACTTGGGAACTGGAGTTGTGCAAAGACTCTTGCTTTTGCTGTGGGAATGATACAGTGAAGCTGTGCTGGCAGAACTACCCCCATCCAAGTGCTGTCCCCACCACAGCAGGCAAGAATCACACAAAGCAGATACTGTTTGAAGCAACATTCTGCTCATAACTTACCTCTTGCTTGTGGGATTTATCCTGCTGGTGTATCCCATTAGCAGACCCAGAATTTCCAACAATCTGCAATGGAGAACAGATAACACTTACTGAAGAGGGACACAGATCCAGGTGGTTTTGCTTACAAGCACTGAAATTTGGCAATACTACCCTGTCCTTCCTTAGCTGCCCACTCCACACAAGGAAAGGAGGATGCAAAAACCCCACCTCACTTCTGGCAAGAATCTTCCTGCCCTCTGCACCCTGGCTCACTCCCCATGTGCCAGATTGCATCCCTCCCAGCTACCAAACATCCTCCGAGCTCCTTATGGACACAGACCCACTATTCACCCCAACTCTTAAATACCAAAAAACAAACCAAGCCAAAGGCAGTGTTAGCTGCAAAGCATGGCATACTGAACATCCAACACTGAAAAGGACATTTGCTATTCCCCATTTCCCATCTCTGGGGACAAGTCTGGCAAGCAGGACAGGCTGTTCTATCTTTAGAAAGCACAAGGACTTTTAAACATTTATAATGTTTCTCTAACAGAGTAGTATGGAGCCCTTCAGCTTCAAAATGATAGTACAGCCAGCACAAGCAAGAGAAGAAGGCTGCAGCCTGAAGCTCAGCATTGCCACTGCTGGGTTCTTGGGCCTTGGCAATCAGAGTCACATTGGCTGGTGAACTGCTGGCATTATGGGGAGATAAGACTGCAGGGTTTAAGAGTCCTTTCCATCCTCATTGGGACCACAAAGGTGCAAAATCAACCCTATGGGGCAGAGATTTAGTTTGATCATGAAACCAGGCAGAAATTCAAACTAAGCTCTGATGAGAGCCTGAGCTGTTTGCAGGCAGTGGATCCTACCTGGATGGCAAGAATTGCTGCTGCCAAGGCTCAGCACCCCCCACCACAGGCATCTACCTGCCTGCAGCTCACCCAATCTGGGCACTGGCCAGACAGCAGATATCAAAAATCCAGCTTGAAGTCTAGTCTTGGAACATGGTCACAATAATGACCTAAGTAGTGCAATTTGCTTGAAATTAAATAAAAAGGCTCCCAGAGGAATCACTAAACCTCTTCAAGAAAATGTCCGAGTGCCAAATCCTTGTTATTTCCTGCAAAGCTGTGGGTCAGGGGTCTCCCAATACAAGGAGAAGGCACAGATTTTCTTTCTGCCAAGGCAGATACCTGGGCAACAGCTGCATCCATCAGAGAGGACACAGGAGGTTGGAAGGTGGTGCAGAATGAGTTACAGTGGACATGTGGCCTCTGGGGAAGAACCATAAATTCCCTGAGTATAGCAGCAGGATTTGTTTGGACCAGCAGTGCCCTCAGCCTGAAAGCCCCTGGTTAACAATTCCCCTTCACAAGGGGAAGGG
The DNA here is from genome assembly GCA_013390045.1 of Picathartes gymnocephalus. Classification (NCBI taxonomy): domain Eukaryota; kingdom Metazoa; phylum Chordata; class Aves; order Passeriformes; family Picathartidae; genus Picathartes; species Picathartes gymnocephalus. Next base: position 459,478 of record WEKY01032031.1, on the reverse strand, counting down.
TGAACAGATATCAAACTGAAACTAGGAAGCTTTGATCCAGATTTCCCTGTAAACAGGCACCTTAAAAACCTGACATCAACAGAAATTTGAAGCCTGCCTTCCCACAGTAATCCTCTGCTTCTTTGCACCTTGGATTGTAGTTGAAGACACAATGCTATTCTGTCATATTTCTACATTTTCTTAAGCATGAATATATATCAAACTAATACCAGGGATATCTTAGCTGACCTCATAAGGTCTTTTCTAATTCACTTCAGGTAAGATTAGTCATTTTCTAGAAGTGGGGAAGAAATAATTACCACCTGCACAACTTCTGGAGATGGGAATGCAAAAGGGAAGATGTCCCTTTCTCAAGAGGCTGTGCATTAAAGCAAACAGAATAACTTTCCCCCCCCTCCTGTAGCTGCCAAGAGATGAGGCCGTCGTGATGCATTTGCATTTCACACACAGCAATTACAGCAGAAGTCACTCTGGAGTGACAGAATTATGGTACATCCTGGACTGCCACAAACATGTCATTAATGACTCCATTAGTCCTGCCTGGTGCCAGCAGATGCTGCACTGCAGGATGCAGAGACTTGTGTGCAACACACAGATGTTCAGTGAGCCAGCAGGTCCTTCAGGGTTGCAGTTTTCACCTTGCATCCTCCTGACCATCTCCATGCCCATATCACTGCAATGCAAACAGTGTTTGGTGTATCCAAATGTCATGGGAGGAGAAGGCTTGAAACCCCCTATGTTACCTAACACAGCATATCTGCACCTGCATCAGTGAAAAAAAGCTCTCTGCCCATTCTGTGTCTAGTGGCTTGTTCTGTACCACCCTGAAGTGTCTGCTTAAATGCCAGTTGTAACTCATTACTGCAAGAAAGAGACATTTTTCAGCTGAGAATTTAAATGAGCAAGTACATGAGAAATAATGGCGCATCTGAGCTCCAAAAGCCACGGCCTATTTCCAGACCCAGGAGAAAATACAGCTAGGAGAACATTCAAGGACATGAAGCACAAAGCTTGGTGCAAGGGGCAGGTCACTTTGCAGGAGGAATCAGTCAGGGCTGAGACTCCACAGGGATGAGATGGAAAAGCCAAATGTTGAGAGTCAAGCTATTTGTACCCTGCAGTTTCATAAAGAAGGATGTAAGAAAGGCAACAGAAGCAGCTTTTCTTTAGTCAGAATAAACAAAGGGAGATCAGAGGAAGTTGGGGAGAGAAGACACAAACTGGAGTGGGAACATTCAGAGTCCATCAGAAAACTCACATCAGACATCAAGGTGGTAAGAGAGCTGGTAAGAGAAATGGAAAGTATTTTCCCAGAGTCACCTGCAAAGTTTCTGTGTAGGGACGCACAGACAAACCTCTCAAAGGAGAGGGGTATCAGAAAAACCTCAACCTCCATGTTATGAACACGTGCAGCCAGACAATACTGTACACATAAAGAACAGTTACTCACAGTGAAACTTCCCCAAAACCCCATGTGTAGCAACCATTCCCTGGAGCACAAAGGGATCTGTGATTATCAGCTAGCAGGGATTTTACAGCATTAGGCTACATCTGACAGCACAAGGCCTTTTCAGGTTGTTCCCAGCAAGGAGGGGACCCAGCTGATGGCATCATCCCCTGAGCACAGGGCAAGATCCCCGGGGACTGATGAGGGCTACGCAACCCTGTTTGCTGATGTTCTACCTGTGTTTTCTCAGAGGAGAGTCTCATTGCTTCCATGAGCTTCTCCATCTGGTGTCCCTGCTCCAGCGCGTTGCGCAGCACGTCCTCCGTGCTGACGAGCCGGTGCTGCAGCCGCATCACTTCTGACTCTGAGGAGGGGTCGATCAGGGAGTATCGCCGCTGGTCTGTCACTGACTTCTCCTTGTCCTTAAGACAGCAAAGGGGGAACAGGAGGATGTTATATCAAAACCAATAGCTGCAGAAACTCAAGGTAGAAATCCGCATAATGCTTAGAACCACGCTGTGATTTCAGCGGCAGCCGGGGGCGGAGCACAGCTCGCATCAAGTGAGCAGCTCCAGTTTGTTCCCAGCAGCTCAAATCAATTATTCACATCTCAGCCACTGGAGGACGCTGAAGTGCACGGGAAATTGAGGACACTGCTTATTCTTGGATCAGAGAATGTGTAAAACGCGTGGGGTAGAGCTGAACGACCTTCAGTTTCTCCCACAAACTGTAGCCCTGTTTAGCCACGGATCTAAAACCTGTGGGAACAGAAAAACACTGGAGAAGGACACAGCAGTCTACAACTTCCTCACAAGGGGAAGCAGAGGGGCACGCACTGATCTCTGCTCTCTGTGACCACAGACAGGACCCAGGGAACGGCTGGAGCTGTGTCAGGGGAGGTCTAGGTTGGATATCAGGGAAAGGTTCTTTTCCCAGAGGGTGGCTGGGCACTGGAACAGGCTCCCCAGGGCAGTGGGCACAGCCCCAAGGCTGCCAGAGCTCCAGGAGTGTTTGGACAATGCTCCCAGCCACATGTGATTGTTGGGGTGTCCTGAGCAGGGCCAGGAGCTGGACTTGATGATCCTTGTGGCCCTTCCAACTTGGTATATTCTGTGATTCTATGACATATGGATATCTTTGCTGCTTAATGAGGTGCTGCTACGCCAGCCCACAGCTCAGTCGTTGTCAAGAGAATTCCCATCAGATGTTCAGCAGCACAAAAGAAAACACAAAGATCGGCAGCAAGAGTGAAGGGCTCAGACCCTCCCCTGCCACTCCCCTCAGCAGTACAGAGCCCTCCAGCCTCTAGGCCATGCCCAGGAGGGGTTTTAGTGTCCTCACCAGCACGACCAGTTTCTCTCGAAGCCCCTTGATGTCATCTTTGAGCTTCTGTTCCTTCAGCCGCCACTCAGCCTTGTGCACTTCCCGGCTGAGGTCCCGCTCCGGCCCCGGGGAGTGCCGGTTTGCCTCCAGTAACAACGCTCTCAGCTCGTTCAGGCTCCTGCAAGCAGCAGCAGCAGCAAGAGATGAAGACATTCCCAGAGCCCACACACCACTGGAGTCCTGCTGTGCTCCCTCCCACCTTTGCTACAGATCCAAAGAAAGGCCAGTGAGCAAATCTGACCCAACTCCCACCACTCTTTTCTTGTCCCGCTTTGCCAGCTCTGAGGTTGGGACCCGCACAGGGCACTGCTTGGGAGCAGGGCAGCAGCCAGCTTGGCTGGTTTGTAGACGACTTCATTCAGCATCTACACGGCTACTGAGCTGTCTGGCAGCTCCTGGAAAGCAGTGAAAGGGCCTTTTGAGAATTCACAGCCTCTAATTCTAACCAAATTCACACATCAGCATCTCTAAAGAACGGGAAAGCTGCAGGCTGGATTTCAACAATGCAACCGTACATTGCTTCTGGCGGTCGATTACAGCACCCAGAGGGAACATGAATGTACACAGAGCCCCTCTGTCTCCAGCTCTGTCCTCCAGACCTGCACACCGACCTTTCCTTCTTGAGCAGCTCCTGGCTGATCAGGACCAGTTGCCCTGAGGCATCATGTGTTTTCTTGGTCAAGGCTTCCAGTTCTCCTTCCAACCTCTTCTTTTCTTTGAACACCGAATCAGCCTTCTTTTCTGCCGTTTTGCATTTATTTTCCAAAGCTATGAGAAGCAGAGGATTTAGGGGAAGAAAGGTCACTTAGTCCTTTACTGATATTCCTACTTTGTGCCTTTTCCCAATTCCTACTCCTAAAAGCACAGACCTGATTAGCTCTTGACTGCTGGTAGTCAAAACAACACACTCAGCTCTACTGACTTCTGCCTCATTAGCTTTACACATAAACAAGCCAAAACCATCCCTCACAGGACACAAATATCTTCTGCAGTTTGTGTTCAATTCCTTAATTATTTTTTACCAGCAATATCCATTCAAAAACTAGCAGCATCATGTTTTACATCAGCCTATTTCAGCTTTGGGCTCTTGCTCAACACCAGTGCATAGGACAAGCAGGGAAACATTTCATTCCCACCAACACTGGATTAGGGAAACTTACCACTTACTTGGGCCCTTAATGTTTCAGTCTGGGTCACTAGGGATGACACCTCTTTGTCTCTTTTACTCAGCTTGTCTTGGAGGTCTGTGGGCGAAAGGATAAGAGGGTTGGAAAATGCTGGGTGCAAACTGGGAAGGTGTCAGGTGCACAGCATGGGTCAGGGTGCAGTGTGCACCATGGCTGTACACTCCTGTTGGCACAGAAGCAGCAGGAAACACTCTATCTCACCACACTTGCAGGTGGGATGCACACTGGGAAATTGTATCAGGGTTAAGAGAGCAACCACAAAGGAGGAGGGGGGAAAGGCAATAAAACATTAATTTAAAATACCCAAAATGAGCTCTTAGCACATTTCTTTGTGTCACTCCTACAGAGGAAGGCAGAGACTGTTTCAAAAGACATGTTTTCTGGAACTGATGTGTTTCCACGCTCAGAGCTGTAGATCTGAAGTCTGATGTTACTGTGGCTCAAATCTGACCTGGTTGTTTTCAGTACATCTTTCTGGGGTTTATTCAGTGTGGAAACAGTACTCACGTGGACTGAGTGGCCACTTGGAGCAGTGGCTGCTGGATCTAGTTAAGCTCTGCCATCACTAGGCAGGAATTCCCTGTCAATCAGCAAACAATTTGGCGCAGAAACATAGAATAGTTTGGTTTGGAAAGGAACTTAAAGATTATCTTGTTCCACACCCCTGCTTTGGGCAGGGACACCTTCCCACTAGACCAGGCTGCTCCAAGCCCTGTTCAACCTGGGCTTGGACTCTTCCAGGGATGGGATATAACATGAATGTGTTCTACATAATCCCATATCTGCAAAGACAGATGAGGCTTATGGACAATGCGTGGCTTGCACTGAGGGCAACAGAAATAGGACAAAATACCTCTGAATCCAGCTCTGCTATTGCTCAGACTCAGTGCTACATCTCACCCTCTGTGAGGGGGCTGAGTGCAGTTCAAGCTGAAATACACTTTATACTTTCCTGACTGCATAAGTTTCACATTTTGTTAAAAGGATGGATGTGTGATTTATAGTAAGCTTAAAAAAATGTAACTATCATTATTTGAAGCCAGTCACATTAATATCTACCATTATCACTCCTCTCCTGTGAGCAAATAACATTTAATGTCTGAATTTTACCTGCTGTAAAAATCAGTGATGGGATGGAAATGCACCTATTTCCCCAGATCTGTCTCCAACCTGCACCATTGGCATGGAGAGTATCTAACACAGGTGAAAACATCCACCCCTGAATATGCTCAGCTTGATTAGAAGGAAAAAACAAAGCCAGACAACAAATGTCATCCAGCAAATTTTGGTTGACAAAATGACTTCCTAAACCCCTGCCATGCAGCCATCCCTGCAAGAGCAGAAAGTTAGAGGAAGAGAAAGCCACTAGAACAGGGTAAAAATAATAGCTTCATACCTTCCATAGTCTGCTTCATCTTTATCTTTTCTTCTGAAATATCATTAGTCTCAATCATCTGGAATAAATGTAAAGTATAAGATATAAACCAACTCTTTACCCAAAGATTCAAAGCAAAGTTAACAACCACAAAGCCCCATCCAAAGCAGAAGGTATCCCACGTCCAAGTTAGGATGTTTTACACCTTTCCCAAGAGGGAAATAAAGGCTTTTTTGAGGAGCCACTTGTCCAGCTGGGTACTACTGAGACTGACCACAACCCACAGCTGAGCACAACAGCAGGATTCACCTGGGAGGGAACAGAGCTCAAGTTTTTCCCCACAAGTTCTGGCTCCAGCTCTGCACACGCAGAGGGATGGAAGAGCTGCTGTCCCTTGGACCAGGCACCTCTGGTCAACCACAGCAAATATCCAACTGCAAATGCTCTCCAGCATGCAGCTTGAGACCTACCAGTCGAAAGTTCCTCATCTTCTGTAGAATCTAGCTGTGCCCAAAGTTATAAAAACAGTGATAAAATAATAATTTATTAGAGAACTAATGCATTCATTAAAATAGTAACAAGCAAATGCCAGGTCCACAGAGGGCATTCTGCTTTTTTCCCCACCTTCTTTTCTTATTGCAATGAAAAGCCAGAGACTGCAGAGCTTTCAATGCCAAGCTTTCTGTGGCAGAGGCCACGACTGAGCCCTTCACACCTCCTCCTATCCAGCAGCCTTTGTTGGGACCTCAGCACATGCCCAGACCCAGCAGTTGCTGTGGCCACCACAGTCAAGAGCCCCAAGGTCAGTTCTCTCAAGTCTGGACTGTGGGACAAGTCAAACAGAAGCATGAGCATCCCCAGAGGAGAAATATGTTTCCTGATGTACTTTTGGTATGGAAAAACTATTTACCTACTCCTGGGAAGCGCAGTTGTGGTTCTCCCTTGAAGGTCTCAGAGAGACTGTCACAAGACACCTTTGCTTGTTTAAAATACTTGGACAGTGAATACTGCAGTCACTTTAAATTAACTAAGACAATTCTAAATAGAACTTGCCCCATGATACTCAAAGCATTTCACCCATGCATTTCTTCCCATATTCTCCTGATTTTAACTGACTCATAGTTTAAAGAATTACTTCAAGACTTCCCTGGTTCTAATCCAGGATCAATATTCCCCAGAGCCGTTCCATTTATCTAAAGGGCTCTGGAACAAGCCTCCAGCTTCTTCTTTTCCATTCATTCCCGTTTGAATATTGGCTACAATGTGTTACATGTTGTAATAACAACTCCCTTTTCCCAGGGTCCTGGCTGTACTTATTGTTCCCAACTGTCCTTACTAGATGAAACATCCTGGAGCAACCCTTCAAACACTGTTAATACGCCAGAGGTTCCTCCCTGGCCTTTGCCTCTATTGTCCTCAGTGTGCCTATTTCCGAGGTGTGAAGTTCTGACTTAGACAACATGGAATTCATGGACTTGACTTTGCTCCCTGGAGGTTCAACTGATTTCAGTGGGCTGTTCATGTTGGGAAATTAAACGCAGGCATTGAATTCATTTCATTGGCATCTCTGTCTGGAACAGAAACTACATCACCAGTGAAATTTCAACACAGTATTCTTAAAATGTGCACATTTTACAGCTTATTTCAATTCTCTGCATCCCCACAGCATTTAAATTGGGTTTTTCCTCATTTCTCATGCAAAATCCAAACACAAATAGGGTCCCAAGCCCAGAAGAGCAATCTCCCTGCTCACTACAGTGCAGAACCAGCCACAATTCCCCGTGCCAGGCACAATGATGCATCCTGTGGCAAATAGTCCATAAAAAAAAACCCACAAAAAAAAACCCAACAAAAAAACAAAAACAAAACAAACAAACAAGATGACTTCAAGAGACACAAAGGCCACAGCAAACTGACCCCTTTATATTACTGCTCTTATTTCAGTCTTCTCTGGTCTCATATACAATCAGGCATTTTTTACCCCAGCCTGGTGCCATTCTGACCCTTGCTGGCAGCTTTTCCACTATAATCCTCAACATCAGCATTTCCCTGTCTCCCACATGCGCTGTGAAGCCCCTGCCCTGCTGCTGACACACCCTCACCCCATCCCACAGTTCAGCCATTCACTGCACCTCTCTTGCTCCAGGTGCAAGGTTGACTTTTCTTCTACCCTATCCCTCCTACCACCCCTAAAGAGTCCTGCCCAATAGCACACCAAGACTTCTGCAGTTCCTTGGAGAAACACAACTGTATGGTAGGAATGATGGTTTTACAGCTCAGAACACTGCTTGCTCAAGATGAGAGCCCACCCTGCCAAACCATGACAGCCCTAGTCTGCGGCCACAGCAGCCTCCAAACCCAGATGTGGCCCCACTTGCTCCTTTTTCCTAATTGTCCCACTGTATTGGCTTTCTAGAGTGGAAAGACACTTTCAGCATGGAGATGCAGTGCAGAAAGAGCACTGTCAGTGGAAGGAAAAAACATCCAGATATTTGAGGCCTTAGGAAACTGCACAAGGCAGCAGCTGAGGAGTTACCAACAGTGATAATAAACAAGCAAAATGACCCCAAAGTCATACATTTGCATGCTGAGAAGGATGCAGGGCCTCCATAGACTGCAGCTTGTTCTCTAAGACAAGCACTTTTTCCTGCAATCTTTGGATCTCCTGTTTGCTGTGGGCTTCTGTTTTCTGTAATGTTTCATAGTCCAACATCTTCTTTTCAGCCAAAGATATCTGCTCTTTCAAGAAAGCTATCGCTTGTGTCTGATCTGTATATTCACCATGAAGTTTCTCCAGTTCATGCACCCTCAGCTCAGCATCTTGACATTTGTCCTTCATATCTTGGAGCTCAAGAAGGTGCTGACTGCTTTTGGTTTCTAGTTGCATTTTCCAGTTGCTGTTGCTTTTTTCCACTTCATCCAAAGCCTCCTGCAGCTTCAGTTTGAGACTCTCTTTCTCTTTTATATGGACAGCTGTCTCAATGTCGTGCTTTGCTTTCAGGTTCTCCAACTCAAGCTGGTGCTCCAACTTTATACTCTCCACCACTGCCTTCAGCTCCACGATCTCCTTGTGCTGGGTGTCAGGGCCTGAGTTGAGTGTGGCTTTCAGGTCCTCCAGAGACTTCTGGTGGTCAGAAGCTAACGTGTCCAACTTGGACTTCCAGTTGTCCATGAGCCCCATGTTCTCATTAGTGGCCTGCTGAACTTTATGCTTTAGATCAACAATCTCCTGTGAATACTTCTCATTGACAGATTTCAGCTTCTCCATCTCCTGCTGGTACTTCTTTAGCGTCTTCTCGTACTTCTCCTTCAGCTGGCTGCTCTCCTTCTGATGCTCCTTGTTGACAGACAGCAACTGATCCCGCAACCGAAGAGCCTCGGACTGCAAGCCCAGGTTGTGCTCAGGGCTCTCTGCCTGGTGGGAGCTCTGCAGGCACTGCCGGAGCTCGTCCACCTCGCTGCGCCTGAGGCTCAGCTCCTCCTCCAGCTGCAGGATTCTGGACTTCTCTGCCACCGTGGTTAACTGCAACACGACAGAGAACACAGAGTCAGTGCACCTCTCATTGCTGCATCCTTCCCCTTTAGTAAGCGTGCTCCAGTGGAAGTAAATCCAAAGTACATTAGTCAAAGTTCAAATAAAAAGGTAAAGAACACCTGGCACCTTCCAACCTGAGCACGGTTTTGCACCAGGGTAACCAGCACTGACAACTCACAGTTATGTCTGTGCCAACTGCAATTTATTTTTCCTACTACAAACCTCTTGCTTTCCACAGAAAAACATCTTGGAAATAGCCCTTGAAATTCACTAGGGAGCAACAGTGGTTTATGAAAAATAATGTCCTGGAAGGGCATTATGTTTCCAGACCAGGCATCTTGCCAGATGATGCACAGAGATGTGACTGCACATGCAGGAATTTCACAAGCATCAAAACCAGCATTAAGCATATCATGTTTCCTTTATTGCTCAGCAATCCTCAGCCTGCAGACCTCTCCTCTGTAATGGAATTTGTTTACCCTGGTGTAAAAAGGAAAAGGGATTTTTACACGTGAGTACTTGTTAGAGTCAAAATAACAAAGGAGGCTAGAGGATGCAAGACAATAAATCTGGCCATGGTACACGCTGAGCTTAAGGACTATGGATCCATGTTTTGCAATCTGAATGTAACCTGGCAGGGCTGAACTCCCTGCAAGTCACAGGGAGTTCAGGGTGCTGCCACTATGGATGGAGAAGAGGATGAAATATTAGAAAAAGGCAAAAGAAAGAAGGAAACCAAGCCAAACCCCAAGAGATCAATTCCACTCCATTTCAATTGCCATTTCCCCAGCAGCCATCAGCCCAGGAGGCTGGTGGTCATTATTTTAGATGGGAACAGGGGGCTTCAAACCATCCAGACCATTTGGAGACCCTCACATTTGTGTTTTCTACAGCTCTCAAACCCACTGCTGCTCACTGCAGCAAGTTTGCTGCTTCCCACACCACACCAGCATGAAAAAGCCCTTTCCACATCTGGCTGCTTTTAGGATTCCTCTGGGCAACCTGTCCTTTTGCAGGCACGGCCAAGGATCAGAGAGGGCCCACCTGCATTCACCAGCACCTTCCACTTCAGATAGCAGCTCCCACAAGTGGCAGGGGAGACTGGAATGTTGATTGCAATGTTATTTCCTCTTGCAGCCTGGGGGGGCCTCGAAGCAGAATGAATTGTGCAGGGTGTGGATATTATTGGGACATGTTAATAGAAAAATGAATTGTAAGAGCTTATGTGTCAGATGGTGGCATGGGGCAGAGAAGCAAACTCAGTCTGAGACACAAGTTCCCACAAGAGAAGCAAAGCTAGAAATCATACCGTACTACTGTTTCTGGGAAAGAGAGCAAATAAAAAACAAATAAAAAAATCAAGGAAGCTTAAGTTCAAGCCAAAATCAATCAACCCCACAAAAACCAAAAGAAAGAAACCCAAAGCAAGGCATCATGAGCACCAGGGCAGTGCAAGCGCTGTCTGCAGGCAGGGCAAGTGGGGGTCCATTACCCTGGTGTCCTCTAATTCTCTGAGGAGTTTTTCAGCCTGTGCCTTCTCAAACAGCAGGCTCTGCTCGAGCTCCCGTATTCGGGCATGCTCCAACTGCGTCTGAGTCTGGTCACACAGAGGGGAAAAAAGAACAGTGGAGATGGGAGTAGGGGAAGGGAGAGAGAGAGAGAAAGAGAGGGGAAAAAGAAGGCTGCAACATCATCTCCAGCGTACAAGACAAGGAAAGGCAGTTCACAACAGGAAGAGAATAAAAACCCAAAGGAGGAAAAATCCAACCAAACAGAAAACAGTCCCTACGGGATTTTACATGGTACTTGTAGTGGCTCTTCAGAAGAAATTTGGATCTGTGATGGGAAAACATCCTTCTGCATCAGAAACCAGCTTCAGCTTTTTCCTGTATCAACTGAAGACACTTCCTAAAAAGCAAAGCTCCCACCAATACAAGGCCCTTGTACACACAGAGAATGCAAATATGTTGCAATGATTCTCCACATCTTTCCTCAAGAGAAATCACAAGGTAGACCGAAAAGGGTTGGAAGTTCCCATCCTCTTTTTGCTCTGGAGACAGTGTGAATCCTACACTAAGTGGGGAAAAAACCCCCAGGTCATACTGTACACGGCACGTTGTAAAAGAAAAAATGCACTGCACTGAAGTGATCAGGGAATTGAGATACCAAACTGTTCTATAAATCAGTGCTTTGAGTTTGAATAGGTCTGACATGAATTTCAAAGTAATTTTTGTACAGTAAGACTCTACTAATATTGGCACAAGAAAGCAGAATTTTTTTGGTTGGTTGGTTTTGGGATTTTTGGTTGGTTGGTTGGTGGTTCGTTTTCAAGGGGTTTTTCTTTTTGACAAATGATTCAACTAAGCACAAGGAGTTCATGTAATCTGCCCAAATCCAGGAGCACTGGCTTCTGGGCATTACACCAGAGCCCTTCACTTTTAAAGCTGAAGTACCACAAAGCTGCACTCGGTGGCAAAGCTTAGCACTCCACAACCACCACTGTAATATCATGTAAAATTCCCTATAAATAAAAGAGGAGAGGAGACATGGGAAAGTGCATGCACACTCTGGCCTTCACATTTTTTTAGCTTACAAACCCCACTTTTTCCTTAGAATTAAACTTAATTTATCAAATTAAAAAAATTAATCTAGCAAAAAGCAAGCAAACCTGCTCAGAACCATTTTTTGACCTTCATTTTCCATATAATTATTTGCTTCCCCTTTCTTTCTATTGGAGCCAGTTTAAAGGATTTTCTGTCCTTCCCTACAATAAAGCAGGGCTTGGCTAGTTGTGTACAAATGACAGAAATGGAAGTTTAAAAAAAATCCATGTTTTATCCTTGCAAAATACCATTGTGCATGTATTCATAGATGGTGATGTAACTGCCATTTATATTCGTATGGCTCTGTATTTTATGTGCCTTATTTAACCTCTGAAAGAGGAGGAAAAAAAAGATGTGGATTCAAGAATCCAAATGTTATCAAAACCCCAAATTATATAACTCAAGTGTAAGAGTTGGCTGATTGCATCCTAATAAAAAAAAAATGCATTTAATTAATTAAATAAAATTAATTCTGCTCCCTATAAAGCCCGAAGACTCACATCTCAGGATGGAGCTTCAGGATTGACTTTACTATCAGGAATAAATATTCCATTGATACCAATTAATTAACTGGTGGCAGCACATCAGATATTTGCTATCTGAAGATGCTGACCTATTACAAAACCCATCTCTGGATTTCTTGAAGAGATTCTCTCCAGGCTCCTGAGGTTAACACAAGTGCCCAGTCAAGCTCTCAGTCCTACCTGATATTCTTGCTCAATATCTATTAATCCTGCTATTTTCCAACTTCGGAAAAACATATGAAAATAGAGGAAAAAAAAAACCAAACCCAAACAAACCAAAAAACATGGGAAAAAAATACATTAACTGTTTTACAGTCCTTAAAGCTTAGATTTACATCAAATCCTGCATTATTTTATGTAAATTGGTTTGCTAGTAGTAGCCAGCATGAGTCAGAACCTCAACTCCAAACTTTTCCTGCACTTTGAGGAAGTTCAGATTTATTTGTAGCTAATTAGCCTTAAATTACTGTTCACAAATTATAAACTGACTTCCCACTGGCATTCAAGGCATGCTGCAGGATCTAGGAGATGAGCATGAAAGAGTTCCTTGATGAGGATAATATTTCCTGTAAATCATGGTCTTCCACCACAAAAAGTCTTTCCTGAAAGCTTTTTCTACATTTGGTTTTTATCTTTCAAGGCTCTTGAAAGCTTTTCCTGCATTTGTTTTTCATCTTCCAAATGACTACAGCATCAGCTGCCAACCAGGATCAAAAGTGGGTTGAATTTACAACTACATTTCAAGGCTAAATCCACAGCCCCTCTATCAGAGGTCCAAAACCTTGATCTGTATCTTCAGGCCACCAGCACATGGATTTCTTTGGTCAAATTGCTTCCAAGGACGCTGCCTGCTGTGCTCAACACCCAAGAGCCCTGGATGTGTTCAAAACATACATGCTGTTGGGACAAATATCAGGGGATTTAGCCAAGCCTTCAGCAGAAAGCCCAGAGCCACGGACCACAGAGCAGAGACTCTGTTCTAGCATTGTCATCACGTCTGTTACTGGCTCTTAAGTCAAAATAAACACTCCCCTCTGAACACTTGGAAGAACTGCTGTATAAGAGGACTAACAACACCAGAGGAAAGCAGACAACTGTCACTGTACTTAGCTTTTGGCTTTGTTGTGATTTTACACAACAAATATCAAGAACAACCATTTCCCAGGAAACACACTGCAACATGAAGGAGCACTTATCCTCCTGATTTCCAATAAGAGATTTTGGGTTTTTTTTTTCTCTAAGTTAATTACTTGCTTCTGGAAAGCTTAACTGTCTCCACAAAAAAGCAGGAAGGTGAGAATTAACTCTAGTGGGTCAATCACTCAGTCTGAGCAAGCTAATCATGCAGACAAGCTGTGAAAACTGGCCCCAGCCAAGCCCTTTGCCAATGCCTGTATAGGGACTGATGCTGGACTCATGGAGAGCAGGCCAGTTCCCTGGATTAGAGGAAATCAAGCTTTCCTAAATTATTTGTTCTTTTGTACAGAGAAGCATGGAAGTGAGGACAGGACTATAATGTCCTGCTGAAAGCTTGGCCACATCCGCATTGCAAAACAGTTCCTTCCCAGCCCAAAGGAAAATGAAATCTTAGACTGCAAGTCCCAAACTGAGAGTGGGAGTCCTTACCCACAGCAGCTTATCATCTTGCTAAGCATGGTGGCTTTTTAAAAAAGAAAATATATCCAAATATACCATCTGGCCAACTCTGGTCCCACTGCTATAATTACACAGCCAAGCTTAAACACTTGGAGCTTACAAAGGGACAATTCACTGCTGTCAAAGTGAATGTTGCATGGATCAACCAGCCTTCTCCAAAGCACTGTGGGAAAGCTGTCAGCTCAGGGATGAACAGAAATCTGATTTTGCACCCACACAACAGATAGAAACTGCACTTGCTGTGCTTCTGCAAAGGTCTGCTACCAGTGCACTGCTAATTGACACCCTGTCAAACATCTCCTTCAGCTCCTGGATGAAGAGGAGAGGTTTATGCCAACAGGATCACAGCCACAACAACATATCCATTTCCTAGTTTTCCCATTTTTCTGGGCTTTTATTGCTATGAGTGACAGTTTAGCACAGGAGCAGGGCCCTTGACATTTCTGGCTGTTACTAATCTGGCACTCTGGCTAAAGAGAAGGAAAATTCCCTTGATTTTTATGTGGAGAGCACAGCCTTGCTTTCACAGAAAGATTTTCTTTTCCTATTTCCCCATGGAAAAGCCTCCCACTCAAGGGTCTACATCACTTCATCCCAACATCACCTCCAGTTTGCACGATGTTCACTGCAACAGCATCACTCTTACTGACAGCCCTTCCCAGTGACAGGGTGTCAATCCTAGTGTCAAACCCACACTCATGGGCAGTGAACTCCACGTGAGGATACCTCAGGATACACAGCATTTTGGCTGGAATTAAACAGCATCCCATCAGGAGACTGTGTGTGCCCATTAGCTGCTAAGAGCAGGAACAGGAACTGAACTGTCAATTCTTTTCTAGAGTGGAAAAATGTATGTTCCAACACATTCAGATACAGATTTTAACATGGCTTGGCAATTCAGAGTGATAGATTCACTCCAGGCAGCTCCAAGTGTGAATAGTCATTGGGCACCACACCAAAGAACAATCCTCACAGTTTACATCAGGGTGTTCGCAGCAGGTCCAAAGCCATCAATAAAGCATTGCTAGAGGGGAGCAAAAGGTGGCAGAAGTTACTCAAGTGATGCCCCACATGCAACTTTGGACCCCATAGTTTGGCAAGATCATAAGGAATTACCTCCAGATCCCCTTTTGTAATGGATTCCTCCTCCACACGGAACTGCAAGTCCTCCACTTTCCTGGGGAAGGAACGGGACACAAAGAGCAATCAGGAACACTCAGCTCAGCACCCTCTGTCTAAGCAGCCATTGCACATGAGACTTTTCACTATTAATCAAGTTTTATGGATTACTGCAACAGAATCAATGGAGAAGTCATTACCAACACTGGAAAAGCTGCCCAAAAACTACTGACAGTGTTTTTGTGTTCTAAAACCAGCCACCCAATATTAAAATCATGTCATGGCCTGGAGAATCAAAGTCTGAGAGGAGAGGGGTACAGACCACCTTTGGATACAAACAGCTCAGCAGAAACTGAGCAGCAAGACCCATGGAGCAGGCAAGTTATAAGCAGCTTTCCACACACAAACATGGCCTTTTTGCAAGGTACATCCTCTCAGACACACAACTGATGTTCTCTGACACAGGATCCTGAAAACAAGCAAACCACAACAAGGTTTCACTGGATTATTTAAACCTTATTATCCTGCAGCTGAGCACTGGGAAATTCCTGTGCCAAATGCACGGAGTCCATACAAAATATTCCAAGGGAATTAGATCCTCTGCCTCCTTGGCAGAGGGTGGGCAGTGTTTAATGTTTCCACAACGTGGAAACTGTGAACTACCCTGGCAGACAGAAGGAGCCTTCCCCACAGATTGTACAGGCCAGTCATGCCTAAATGCACATAAAACCAAACACATTAACACAGACATGCCGAGGAAACTCTTCTCTTTTGGAAGAGAAAAGGCAGTAACAGTACAAAATAATTCAATTTTCTGCTAGACTCAGCCCTCTTTTTCTCTTTACTGATTTAAAAAAAAAAAAAAAGCCGAGGGTGTTTAGCTAGTAGCCAGATGTAAGGACTATGATTCTGTTACAGATAAAAATAGCTATGAGTGTACATAACTAACTTCATAAACAAGCTTCCTTGTCTAAACCTCCTCTAATTAGAGGAGGGAGGCATCTGTTGATATTTAGAGGAAAACTCAGCTGTCTTGGGTTAAAGGGCCTCCTGGAGCTAGGAAAGTCAGCTGCCTACCAGGAGTATGGGGAAACTTATGCATGAAAGAATATTTCATCCTCAGGAGGGACATCAGTGAATTGAAATTAACACTGTTTTCAGTTATTTAATACAGAGAAATGTTTTTCTATTCCCACGGAAGTGTTTAATTATATACATGGAGTGCCTGGACTCCAAGAATGACATGCAGATCTTCACTCTTATCCAGAGAGGAAATGTATGCATCATGATGTATGCATGGATGGGGGCCTCTGGGATGTGGGGAGGTGGTGAATTACACTGCAGTAAGGTTGTACGCCAGTTTGGCTTCCCTTTCTCACAAAGAACATCCTCAAGATCAGCCCATCACAAATGGAGGGGAAGATGGGGTCTTTAGCAAATCCAGGTTGTACACGAGGGTCTGTGATGGCCCAACGTGCACATACCTGTTTATGATCCAATTCTTATTTCATACTGTATCCTTAAGCCAAAACCACCTGAAGGCTTTATCACTGTCCACACAGGACTTCACCTCCCTCACACCCATACCCTCCTGCTTTACCTCTTCTCCTCTTCCAGCTGGTTCAACAGCTCAATCTTCTCCTTCTGCATCCCATCCACCAAGGCTCGTGCTCGCTGGAGGTTTCCTTCTGCCTCCGTGACATACTGGAGCAAAAAGTTAGACATGACCCAAAAGTTAGCCATGTCTGAAGTAGTACAAAGGTGTTTAAGAAAGGGTCAGAACTAGGGAACAGAAAGTTTTGATTATCTGTTTCAGAGGATGCTGTGGTAAGAGCACATTTTCCAAAGAGCTTAGGATGTAGGGATCAAGACAACAAAAACTGCTCAGTCTCCAGCAGCTGTAAGTGATCCACGCTTCAGTGCCTCTCTGACCTGACCCTTTTGGAGAATCCAGCTTTGATCAGAGTTAAGAACTTGAAGCCTGAAAAGTTCTGAAAATCTGGTCAGAGGTTACCAGTGCAATTCAGCCCCAGTCATGAAGCAAGAGAGACATTTCAGACTTCTGTTAAATCACTTATTACCAATAGTTACTGAAAACACGATACGGAAGAAGAATGTCAGCTTGCAGTTGATTTCCCAATTTCTCCTGCATTTCTGACAGGCAGGTGTGACCCACCACACAAACATACAGTGCCATCCCTCCTCCCAGGTAGCTCACTCAGCTTTATAAGCATGAGTAAAGAATTTAGGACAACAGCAGATGTCGAAGAACCACATACTGACAAATAGCACAAACACAACTCTCTAAGCATTTGAATACATAAAATATCCTCTGTACAAATGCTTGTACAAAAAACAAACAAACACCAACCTAATATGATCAGCCTGTTTTCCTTCCAGATTTCCTGACTTTATTAATGTTATAAAAACATCCTCTCTGGTAGGAAAGCAGTGGCATACGAACTGAGCTGATGTTCTCAGCACCACAAAATCACTGCAATGCAGTCAAAGCCACAGCCAGATTCAGTGGTGGAGGGGAACAAATTTGCCTTCCACTAGCATTTCAGCATTGAAATGTATTGATCCACCAGACACAAACTATCTACTGCCTCTTATCTGGCACAGCCATTTTGCTGCTCCTGTCTCGGGGCAGAGATAGCACATGTGACACTGGGAGAGTGGAGAAAGAGCCTCAGCTTAACTCACCACATAAAAAGCAGAAATTCAGAGCCCAAGCTTCACACACAGTGGTAACGTTATCATCTGACACTTTCAGGGGGTATCAAATATTCAGATATTTGAGAGCTAGTGATAAAAAGCCCTATCACCTCCTACCTGCTCGTGTTGGGCCTTCATGATGGCAATCTCCTTCTCCACCTCACAGATGTGGCTGGTGGCTTTGGCAACCTCTGCCCGCTCCAGGTCACGCTCTGCCAGCAGCTGTTCAATGTGCTGCTGCTTCTCCTTCAGTGCCTCCTGGAGAGCTGTGGTGCCAGAGATTTTCCGGGCATATCGAGAAGAGGTCTCTGTCAGCTGGGAAATGAGTTAAAAAGAGATGGGGTAAAGCTGTGTCCTTTCCAGTCTCAAATAGTTGAAGTCCCCAGTTAAATCTGGAATGCTGCTCACCTAATGTTCATTTATTCAGCTAAACAGAGCTGCAGTTGCAGCTCTGGGCCCTACAGGGGAGGTTAAGTCTGAGAAACATCTGGACAACTGAGCTCACAAGCTCAGTTGGTCTTCTGCACTGCAATGAAAGCACCATTTCCCAAAGGAGAGAACATGGGGTAGGAACTGGGTGAGGAAAAATTATCATGCACTGTATCATCTGCCTTCTTAAATATATTTTACTGATGGCCTGCACTGATGAAATCCCAAAAAGTGAGCTCAGCTGGGTGATCTCAGGTAGAGACCAGTACGGGGTTATTCGACCCACTCCCAGGAATGACACTGCACCCTTGTCCCCAGCCAAGAGGGCTGCGGCTGTTCTGCAGCAACATCACAGCAAAGCCAGAAATGTTAATAATATCCCTGCCTGCTTGAGCACCTGCTAAAACCCAGGACAGTAAGACAGTCACAGTAGGAGCTTTGCACAGCTGGTCAGTGGAGCAGCATAACCATGTGAGACTGGAAACAGTGTCCTTTTTCTGCAGGGATCCCTTATAAACCTGCTCTTGACAGCAGAACCGAGATTCACCCCACTGCAAACGGCACTGCAGGCTCTTCAATGGTCACAGTTGCTTGGTGTTCGTTACTTGGAGCCAAGTCCATGGAGGGAGACTGTGAGGTAACACGATCCCACACTCCATTCCCCTCACCTCACGAATAGTGAAGTAGCAGCTGCACTGGAAGAAAACCCCAACCCTCCTGCTTTGTGGAGTTGGGGCACAAAGGTAGATTGAGGCTGCAGAGACCACGCAGGAGCTACTTACCAGCCCACTACGGCTGGGCCTGCCCCCGACCGATGAAGCCACCGAGCTGACAGAGCTGATGGAGGAGCTGCTGGGGCTGTGGGTCAGGGCTGACACTCCCATGGCCATCCGCTTGCTCTTCTTTGCCTTGGCAGGGCTGGTTGATGGGAACCCGATCCGGATCACCTTGTGGATGGGAGCAAAGAGGCCAAACTTGGGTGGGCACTGAAAATACCTGGAATACAAGAGATGTACCAAGTGAGAAGTGGCAGAGCATCCATCTCACCCAAGCCTTGCAGAATGGCACTGCCAAGCAGTACAACACCCAAGCCCATCTCTGGGTGCTTTGCTGTGACATTGTTTCCTATGTACAAGTAGTTGGTAGTAGTTGTCTCCTTTCCTACTTGTAGTACTGGCAATCTCCATGTTTGCATTAGTGGTGCTTTAGAGTCCTGAGGTAATTGCCAAGCACTAGCTGTTGTGCACTTTGATGAGAATCCAGGAAAGACACAGTTGGTAGCCTGGAGAGCACATACCCCAGAACATAAAAACAGCCACAGCACAAGCACTCCTTCCTTACCAACAAACCCTGCCAACAAAACAACCTTCCCAAAACTTGTGTGTGCTCTTTACCCTGCTTAGAAGATAGTGATGTAGTAAAGTGTGTCTGCAGGGAGGTGTTAGAAGGTGAACAAGGCTCTGCTCTGTGGAATTCAATGAGACAAGAGGCCACAGGCAGGAAGTTCCAACTAAACATGAGGAAGAACTTCTTCCCTGTACAGTGACCAAGCCCTGAAAAGGCTGCCCAGAGAAGGTGTGGAGTCTCCCTCACTGGGGATATTCCAGTACCTTCTGGACACAATACTATGCCATGTGCTCTGGGATAACCTTTCCTGAGCAGGAAGGTTGGACTAGATTACCAACTGTGGTCCCTTCCAACCTGACCCACCCTGTGACTCTGTCAAATAAAAGATCTCAATCACACAGTTCTGTATAAATGCTCCACAGGGTAAAAATCTTTCCTACCAAAACACAAGAAAACGGCAGCTCAAACCTTTGAAGCTAAAAATACCATTGCAGCAAACTCCAGCGTGTGCCACCTCCTTTGGGTGGCAGAGAAACTGTTTCCTATGCAAACAAATTTGGAAAGATGAAAGCATGGAAAAGGATCAGATAATTACACTGCATGCTCTCTTCCACAACTGCAGTGAGCCCAATGATTGTGTCTCTCCAGAACCCTCTTCCAGAATAAAAATGAGCCACAATTCAGTGTCAGACCCTGGAAACTCCTTAAGGGCCTTGGCTGACCAGCATAAACCAAGGTTCATTTGCTGCTGGCCAGCTGCACTGCAGCAAGAAAAACCAGATCACCTCCAGCATTGCATCCCCTTGTTTCAGGAGAGCAGCCAACACAAAAACCTCCTGTAAGAGCCTTCTCTCAGGCTTCTCAGCAAGAATAGGACTAAATACTGGGTCATAAAACAATCTGTCCTATGTTAATATAAAAAAAACAGGTTCTAATGACTAAAGTACACAAATCCACTTTTACTAGCAGAAATTCTCTTTCTCTCCAGATGTGAGCAGCTGTTTCCCTAACTTCCTTTTATTTTTAAGTGCTAGCAGCCATACAGCTGTGTCACAGGCAGACTTGGGAGGCCAGGGAACAGCCTGATCTCCAGCCAGATGAGAATAAAACTAATTTTTAAACATCTGCTCAGATCCTTTTTTTTTCTATAACAAACTTTAAAAAAACCCTCTACAACCCCAAACCTCTCAGCCTCCTCGACTTCCTGCCAACACAGGCCCTTGGGTTTGAAAAACCAGCCATACCACAGGCTGACCTCTTGCAAACCTGCCAAAGCCCTACTCAGCATCATTTTCCCAAATTCCAGTAGGCAGCCCCCTCCACAGCTCTGCCTGCTGTAAGCACAGACTGGTACTCATGGCTGCACAACAATCCCAAATGTTAATTCCCTTAAAAGCCTCTGACAGCTCTTAGCAAGCCCAAACTTGCACCACCATGTCTGCCCATTTTCTTTCAGTCCAGATTGAAAGTGGTTGCAATTAACTTTTGTAATTCAGAAGCAGGAATTGGGTCCAAACCACTTGGCAGAAAAAAAAAATAAAATCTAACTGAAAACCAAGAGCTGCTCTCACTGAGTGTGGAGGAGCTCCATATTCATACTACAGAGAGGAAACAGGGAAGAAAAGTGGTGGTGTGATGGCAATGCAAACTGCAGATGGAAAACAGCACAGGAAATGTTGAAATAGATGGAAAAATCTTCAGTGTCCAAGGCTGACAAACAATGCAAAAGTAAAAGATCTGGGCAGTTTAGTGAGCAAGGACTCCAACTGGAGCAGAGAGACAAGGGAGAACAATAAAATAAGCAGGTGACATTTAAATTACTAGGGATGAGTACATGGAACTTGCTTGGCTTTGTGGAATTGACACCAAGCCAAACCACACCAGCACCTCTGTAGTCTCCTGTGCAGACACAGCAAACCTCAGTGCAAATCAGCACCATCTGAAGTACAGAGGGGCTCCCCACAGTGATAGCCTGTCCCCTGGGCCACTGCTACTGATCCACAGCCTGCAGGCAGCCTCCACTGAAGAGCCACAGCTGCTGGGAAAGCCCAGCCCTTTGGCCTTCCCTTGATGCACATCCAAACCTGAACCTGCAGGAAAATCAGTGACCCACCACAAATTTCAGCCAATTCACCACCAACTTAAGTGGAGTTGCCTGTGACAGCAAAGGTGGACAATGTCACCAAAGGCTCTGTGCTACCTCTACTGCTTGCACCAGTCTCAGTGTCTTGAGCTGCAGTTTTGGCTCCACTCTCCTTTTGCAGCTGCAGCAGGCAGTGCTGATCTTGCTGGCCAGGCCAGGGATGCTCACTAGATGGCAATCATCACCAAAGCACAGACTCCAGAGTCCGGGACAGCCTCTGCCCAGGCTGATCCTGGCAGGACAAGATGAGGACAGCCTCAAGAATTCCATGCTGCCACAACAAACAGGGAAGACTGACTAAAGGATGCCTACCCCACTGCACCAAGGGAGTTGGTTCTACTATGTTAGCTTCTCCAAACCACTGCAGTTGAAATGGGGACATGCTACAAGAAAATCAAAAGGCTGGATGAAGGCTCAAAAGGACAGATATAGACAATGCTGCAGCCTTGCTCTAAACAGTGTGAAACAAAGGAGAAGCCTTTGCAGACAGGGCACACACCACAACAGCCTCAGCCAAGATGCAGCAGTTTCAGAACACAGATGACTTCCAAAAGGTGGATTTTCAAAACACAGCAACAGAGGTACGAGGATGAGAGGCAGACAGCACTACACTCACATCTGCCTTTTACACCTTCCACATGCACAGAGACAATAAATCATTTCTGAGCACCCTGAAGAATAATCTTCCAGACAGTTTGAACTGTATGATAAAGAAAGCAGGCACATGCATTCACTCCATGATTTATTCTCTACCATCCTGGTTCTTTTATTTTGAGAACAGGCTGAAACTCAGCCATCTGCTGCCAATCATTTACTGCTTTCTTGCCCTGACATTGAACAAGATAATTCTCTTAATTTAAGTGAAAGCATATGGCTACTGAACAAAACAAGGCTGACCCAACATAAGAAACCTTTATTACAGAACCTGGGATCCAACAAGGCAGGAACTCTCAGCTCCTCAGTTTCAAAGTTATAGGTTGGACTTGATGATCTCAAAGGTCTTTTCCAACCTAGTTAATTCTGTGAAAGATAAATCTCGCCTCTAAAGCCAGATTGCTTTCAGAAGCTCCAAGAAACCAACACTATTTCCCATTTAAGGAACTGTGTAGGAAAAGGAATCAGTTGCAACTGTATTTGAAGCAGGGTCAAAGAGCTGCTGTATAATTCAGATTTGAACACCACCAAGCTCAAGATCCAAGGCCTGGGTCATTCCCTTAGCTAAATTCCATATGAATAGAAAGAACTTCCCAGCAAGGCTGTGAGATGTCCCTGGCTAGTTTTATAGGTACTAACAAGGTCTTTTTTGGAAAAGAAGAGAGTGGAGCTGCCTATGGAGTCAGAGGTGGTAAGGTCAATCAGCAGACACCTATCACACTACAGAATTAGCACAAGGACAGAAAACAACCACCAACTGTTCTTTCAGTTCTCTGGGAATTTGTTCCCAGAAAAAACAGTATATAACATTAAGCTGAGGAGAAAAGAAAGTAAAATCTTTGTCTTTTGTAGTTCTGACAGGGTGGCTTATAGCACAAGAAGAAAGTTTATGACAGGAATGTGTGGTAGAAAGCAGACCTAATACAATCAACAGAATCAATTTCTAGCAAAAATTAAATCCCACTATAAGCTATCTTCTCTCCCTACTTTCTCCTGTTTCCTGAAGCCATTCAGGTTCCTCCTTCACAGAAGTTATCTGACCCTGCTTTAAAATGGCCCAGTGATGAGGTTTGTATTGATCTCCCTGCAAGGCTATCCAAAAGCCTTAAAGACTCAAAATTAGACTCTTCCTCCCAGCCAGTGTCCAACCAAACACAGCCCTAACTCTCCTCCCAGGCCCAATGGCATTTGCCCCCCAGCCAGCCCAGGAGGTGTGTAGGGCCTGGGCTGGGCTTCAGAGCACACAGTACCTTGTACCAGCAACTGCCCCATCGTTCTTCCCCAGGGGTTCATCCAGCTCCACACCGCACCACTCTCCTTTGGCAAAATCCGTCTCTCCCACGTAGCGCACGACTCCTGTCTTTGTCCCACCAACCTGTCAGAGATAAGATGTTGAGGATTAAAGATGGCAGCACTGGCACTGACACAAGGGGACTGCAGCTGGGACAGGTATTTAGAGAAGGGGACAAGACATCTATATTTTCTGGTTTGGATCTAATGAAATCAGCAGATAATTCTCACACCAAGTTGTCCCAGCACTAACATCATCTCTCCAATAACTACCAAGTGATTTTGGGACTGCCTGCCTGGAAGATATCAGAGTAAATATAATGAAAACACATTTCAAGGTGTCAACTAATTGCACCAAGTTACTCGTGAGGCCACAAAGGAGTTCAAGCCCTGCAGGCACAGCTCATACCTGCCTGACCTGAAAAACCATGACCTGCACTGACAGGTTTTCAGCCCTGTGCTCTTTCAGCCAGCAGTTTTGTGCAATACTGGGACAGGACAGCAAGAGGACAGCTGAGCCAGGAAAGCATTCATTGCTCCTCAGCTTGCTCCCAGGCAGGGTTTGCTAAGGATGTAGAAACTGCTCAAAATAGAGGTGTTTTGTATGAAAAAGCTTCCACTTTTATCTACACTTCCTACAGCAAGTAGCTGGCAAACTGCATGGGAGTGGGGCTCAGCTCACTGCCAGGCATCCTCCAGCACAGGTTTCTTCCCCCACCATGGAGAAATAAGAATAAATCACACCTTTTTCTCCTGAATTTACACTTAAAGTTTGCAGCTTACTGAGGAGACTCATGGAGAGCAAGTCAGGAATCTTTGGAGCTGTGTTTTGATCATTGCTCCGAGAGTGTGTGGTACTGAGCAGCAGCTGCCTCTGCACTAAACACTTCCACTTAAGACACTTGGGCTGAGAAAAGGAAGACAGAAAAGAAGGAGGGTGGTTCTAAAGGTTCATACATCAAGTAAATCAGCATATGATCTAAGCCTTTTTAACCTATCTCTGCCAACACCTAAATTCAGGAAAGAAAGCTTAAAAATAAGTTTAACATTAAATCTGCAGCTTCATCCTGAATGACTTGCAGTTATTACTTTTCTTAATATTAAATTGAACATAAAAAGGTATCAACACAGTATTATTTTCCTACAGAAAACAGTAAGAGCCAAACGCAGAAATCTCTGGGTTTGTGTATTCCAGGTTAGAACTGTTAGATTTACCAATTCTAAATCCCTAAAAAATTGCTTATACAATAACACTTGATTTACAGAGGGTGCTTTTGACAAAGACACAGGCTGTGGGTCCAGCTACTACAGATCACCTGAAATAATGACCTGCAAATGCAAGGGGGTAAATGTGTGTACCTATGGGAGATGTGGCCATCACATACCGGGGCTGCGTCCCAGCTACAGCCAGGGCCAGTGTTCAGCAGCTGGTGAAAGGTGGAGAACTGGCTTGTGGTCAGGTTTATCTGTAAATACAACCTAGCTTCATGTGTCATCTGGCCATCAGCAGCTTTATCTGATCAGATAAATACCATGTCATCTGAGAATGCCAGAACTGGCTTTTAGGGTAAGAGAAGGAACAGACAGCCAGGAATTACAGGCCAGCCCTCCATATGCGAAGCTACAGGAGTTTTTATAGTTTCTTTTCATCCAATCACTTATCTTTGTGCCTACCCATCCCCACAGCACAAGTCAGCATTGCACAGTGATTAGGCTGACAGCACTGCTGATGCAAGACATTTCTGTGCATTTATCCATCAGGCACCAGTGAGAAAATAATATCCTTGGGAGGTGGTATAAGAGGAAAGCCTGGAATTACAGCATCCCTTCCTGGGGCTGTCTCCGATACCAAATCCGCCTACGTCAGGAACACAGTTTGCTCCACCACAGGCCCCTTGTAACTCCTATTTAACAACAGATACTGCACCCAGCAGACAAGGGCCAGGCAGTGTCTCAGCCCAAATGAATGGTTAGGAGGGTGTGCACAAAGAGCCTCTAAGGGTTAATGTGGCCACAGGGCAAAACAGTTGCTTTGGGCTATTTATTTCCCTCTTTGTTTCACTGCAGTCCCATATAATCATAGAAACAGGATGGTTTAGGTTAGAAGGGACCTTAAAGTTCATCTTGTTCCATCCCCTGCCATGGACTTCCATTACATCAGGTTGCTCCAAGCCCCATGCAACTTTGCCCTGAACACTTCCAGGGATGGGGCAGCCACAACTTCTCTGGACAACCTGTGCCAGGGCCTCACCACCCTCACAGGGAAAAATATTTCCTAACTCTACTCTGTCAGTTTGAAGCCACTCCCCCTTAACCTGACACTACACACACCTGTAAAAAGCCCCTTTCCAGCAACAATCTTATATCATGAAGAAAGAGCCCCAACTAGGAGTCCTAGATTTTTTCTTGTCTCTTGAATCTTGCAAACAGCTTGAACACTGCACTTGCCTGTCACAAACTTCCATAGGGACAGAGATCCATCATTCCCACACTGCCATTCTGCTACACTCTCTAGTCATGACACAGCAATTGCTGCTCTTAACAGATGGAGCTCTAAGCAGGCGGTGGAATACTAAGAATCCTGCCTTGACAGAACTACAGAATGGGATCCTTCCTTCTTTTCTATCTGTCAGCAATAATGGAATATGCCTGGTGACTGTCTGAAAAAGGCCACACAGGAGCATTGCTGCACCTCTAGAACTCCACAAACTAGGAGAGTTCCAATGGTTAACCAGGAAAATAAAGAGCAGGAATCCTTTCTTTGTGACACTTTGCATGTCTTTCCAGCACTGAGGCTTCAGTCTCAGGCACTGAAATAGCTCAGGGACTTGGTGGCACCAGAGCAGTGAGTTGTCTCTGCCCACGGAGAAGCGCTTAGGCTGCAACTCTCCTGCCCAGGGAGCTTCTCAGGAAATGATTTCTCACTCAGGTGGTTCAATGCTTTCTGTGGCTCCGGGCTGGCCGAGCAGGGCTGTGGCAGGGACTTGCAGGGGGGATACTGAAGAAAGAACTTGATTAATTTATTCATGAGTGCTTTCTGTCATTCGCCAGGAGTCAGGGCTGCAACCCACTGCAGGCAAAAATAGTTCACAGCACACAGACAACATGATTAAACCCACACGCTCAGGGGGAAGGCCAGGATCCATTTTCAGCAGCCCAAGCAGGCTCCACACAGTCCTGCCCAGTGTCAGCTGAGGTGCTGCTTGATTGACTCTCCCTGAGAGTGCTGCTGTTCCAGCATTTGCACTGGCTTGGAAGACCTGCAAGTTCCAGCAAAATCACAAACCTGGAATCCATCCAAAAGGTGTCTTGGACAATACCTCTCAGCAACTGAACCAGCAACTGGGATATAACCTGGCCCTTACACAGTCTTATTTATTATTCCATTTCAATCCCAGTTAGGAAATACAAGCATGGCCAAAGGGCAGAATACCTATTCTAAGAGGAATTTTTTTAGTTTAAATTATTTTTTATTTAGGCTGACATATAATAAAACCACCTACTTCCCCCACCTCTTCAGAAAGCAATGGCATCTAAGGGGGAATGAGTTCAGCTACTAAGAAAGCCTCTCCACAAAGAATGCACAATACATTTTCTTAGGCAAAAAAACAAGCAGAAATTCCTCCCGGGCAGAAAATGCTCCACTGCTCTGTTTCCATCCTTTCTTTCCCTGCAGGAAGGCAGTAAGCCAGCTTCACATTAACAGAACTTCAGCAATTATCCCATTTCGGGAAGCTCCACTGTCACTAAAGCAAAGGTTAATTGTTCCACATTTATATGCCAGACTTCAAGACATGAGTTCTACAATATTAGGGTGGATTTTTCATCTCTTTAATGCAATTTTTACATCTCTGGGAAAAAGACCAAGTGCCAAAGGCAAATATTTTCTAACTCTTCTAATAAAAAGCTTCTAATGGAAAGCTGAAAGTCACTTTCTGCAACTGCTGGAGAGTCAGAGAGGGTCTTGGAAGAAAGTAACTGAAAAGCAAAAATGTCTTCAAGCTATAATGGACTTTAATGAAGTCAAAGAAAGGCACCATTAGGAAATGGCCAGACTGCAGAGGTGTCCATTTGGCCAGCCTGGAAGGGTGCCCTGCAACCTTATGCTCCATCACAAGCAATCACTGAAAACACATCCTCCCTCATTTGAAAAGCCTTTGGTGGATCCCATACACCTAAAAGCCACCCTCAAATAAAAAGATACTCTTTCAGAAAAGGAAACCCTACCAGTAATAAGAGACAACTAAAACTGTACCAATCCATAGAGGATGAGCAAAGATTTGCTCAGGGAATTCAAGGCAACTCAAGTTAATTCAGAATTATTGTTTATGTATTCCAATACCCAACATGATTAACTGACACCTCCCATAAGTAAAATAAAAGCCAGTTGCCAAGCCAAGAACATGTGAATGAACCATAACAGCAAATTATTTCTTCTTGTTATTATCTGTTCTTTTCCTGGATCTCTATGACTGTATGCAAACAATTCCTGTTGTTTCTGTAAGCTCAGCATTTCTGCTAGAATCAATGAGAGACTAAGCTTATTCCATGCTCACTCTTTTGGAGCTATTTATTACACTAACAAGTCATAGCACAAACTTTATCTAATAACATCTGAGGTGGATAAATTAGCAGGCAGGGAGGGCAGCCTTTTAAGGATGCACCCTCATTAAAAATAAATTAAAAACCCAAACCATTCCTAAAACACAACTCAACAGAAGCCCAGGGGAGAGATGCTACCAGGTTGTATTCTGTGGCTGTGCCAAAATTCACTCTGTGTGGGCCCCATTGAGGTGAGCAGAGTATTCAGGGAAGGTCCTGTCTCAGAGAGCTTATAGTCAAGAGAAGAAAGGGGTAAAACAAGTCTGGAGAACATCATTCCATTGCTTGCCTGGTTCAGAAAGAACAGAGCCAGATTTACCACAGGCTTTATATTTTGCAGTTTGCCTTCTATGACTGCTGCTTCTAAAATCCTAAGTTCTCACCTGAACATTCCCCCTGCCCCCTGCAAGAGGTAAAGGAGAAAATTGGAACAAATAAACTCATCAGAAGAGGACAGATCCTCAGGTTCATTTTCCCCCATGTGTGGCTGCTGTAACACACCAACACGAAGCATCAATGCTTGTGCAAACAGAGAACGGTGCTGCCACCTTTCCCTGCTCACCCCATCCTGGGACTGCAGGCACAGCAGCAGCTTTGCTGCCAGCAGGGATGGGGAGGATGAGAGGCTGACTCTATTGAAATCAGGAAGCAGACAGACCCTTGAACAAGTGTCAGCTCCTGTGCACACTCTGGGGAAAATTTGAGAAAAGAAAACTCTCTCAACTCTACAAACCTACACATTCACACCAGGTTTACTAAGCATCATCCAGCGAGCACAAGCAGAACCAATCTTCACTTTCCCTCCTCTGAAAATAACCAACTTTACACTGTTTATATTTTATAGAACTAAAATAAAAACTATTGGACAACCCAACACTAGTCTCAAAAGGACATTTGAGACCGGCTGTGACAATCGCTGCACATGCTCCTAATTCACATCAACTGTGGAGCCAGTTCTACCAAACACCTGTCATTAAACAGATGTCCAGTCTGTCTGCCCTCCTCCACAACCACTGCTGGTACTGGAACCACGTGCAACACTACATGGATAACTTTAAATGGTATTCAGATTATCCAGGATGTGCAAAGACTGACCCCTCTGTAACCTGTCACGGCTCTTGGTCAGAGTCACCTTTACCAATTTTAGATCCAGAGATATTACTGGGGATACAGACACAACAGATCTGTACTCAAATGCTTGGCTCCTCCAATATTTGATATCACACACACTAACAAAACTCAACTCTCTTACAGAGCTGCAGGACAGAACTCATTCTTCCTGTCTTTGATATCATTCTTTCCCTACTCCATCTCCTTTACTAGGACACAAACGATGACAAATTAGGTGGCAAACTTCCAGTTACCCATTCCCAGTGTAAGTGTGGCATTTTGGCTTAGTCATCAAGTAGTCTATTCCAAATAATGAAATTAACAACAGAAATCAGATGTGGAGAACTCATTTATCACAACAGTGATCCCTCCCAAAGTCCCGCCATGTTCTAAAAATTACTGGAAGTTCCTTTCTGTACAGGAAAGGAGTTTGTGTCACATCTGACATATGAAAACTGAACCACCAGAAAGAGTGACCAGCAGGAGAGATTCTTGCAAGTCCTTTCAGACTATGTACAGCCGCATGCAACAAGACACTGCTGCAAATTCCTAGAAAGCCCAAATAATACACTCCATTATGGAGTATCTCTAGATTCATAATAAATGATTTTGCTTCTATTTCTGTCATATTTCAGTTGTTCTCTGACATCTTTCTACAGCTCAGGACTTGTCCAATACAAGAAGTACTTTGGAATATGTTCTCCTGCACCAGTGTGAAAGAGAGACATATCCAGAAGACACGGCATCCCAAACAACAGTGTAGATGTTTGACACCTACTTGGCCCAGGCATCTCCCAAGACCATGTTCCATCCCACACCTCACCACCAACCCTGTCCTTCTTTTGTCTCGTCCTGAAGCTGACCAGGAACACTCAAGCAGGGGGACAAATCCTTGTCCTTTGCCATTCCAGGGGGACCCCATAATCAACTCACCAGCACACGATCTCCGAGCCGTAAGTCCTTCTCCCCTTTTTTCACAGACCCGCTGTCCGAGAGGTTTGATCCAGACTCGTTGCCTGTCTTCATGGCGCTGTTCAGGACGCTCTCCCGCAGCGGGATCACGCGAGTGGACAGAGGTGGCGTGGCCGTGCCCGAGTGCAGTGACAAGTTCTGAGCCGTCAGGGAGTCCACGGAGGGAGCGTCACTCCCTGAGCCCTCGGCCACCGGCTGCCGTGTCAGCTTGGACGGTCGCGTAAAAATCCCCTGCAGCGGCTGGCACTCAAAGTACCGCACTCCTCCGACAGAGCCATCGTTCTTACCCACCGGGTCATCCAGAACAACCCCTGCCCACTGGCCTGGAGCAAACTGCGTTTCCCCAAGGTACTGGATCACACCTGGCTTCACTCCATTCACCCAGACACGTTCGCCCACCACAAAGTCTCCCAGGAAATCATCGCCCACCTCGGCAACCTTTGAACCAGACTTCTCGGCGCTGGTGGTGGATGGGGTACCCTGCTTGTGTAAAGGTGAGCCTGTGAATCAAGGAAAAAGAGGTTTTGGTATAAGGAGATATCCTAGAAGGAAGCCAAAACACCAGGAAAAGGCGTTTACAGAAAGTAAAAATCTGGGACAACAACTTAGATTGCAGGTTTACACCCTGTGAAGATTAAACTTGAGTGATGCCATTACTTACACACCTTCCTTAGCAGGAAAGCACTCTGCACAGAATCTCCATCTGCTGCCCAGTTTCTGCAGGTCTTACACAGAACATAAAACAATGACCCCATGTCTTCATCCCCTTTTACAATACCTCAGCCTCCTCACAACCCCAGAGGGGCTACACTAGTGTGGATAAGCTCAAAAGCACAGGAGTGGGGGTAACTGCTTAAAGACCAAAGGGAGCCCAATGAACTGCTGCTCTGCAGAAAGAAGCCAAAGTCATCCTTCTACCCCAAAAAAAAAAAAAAAAAAAAAAATCAATACATATATATATGGCCACAATGTAGAAACTTGTGTTTTACATGGCTTTCATTACCCATATACGAAACAATCACAGAGCAGCTAAGGGACTTTCGTGCAGCAGGTCTTCAGAGAAGGCAAGAGTCACCATGATCAAGTTGAACTCCTTTCTCTTGGCTTTGGATCTGACGGACCCATTAACTAGATGGTCAGACAGCATCTGCAGTAGTCCACGTAGACTAAGCTCTGATCCTCCCAGGAAGGTATCTGGTCACCAGCCTTTCAGAAGGTAAATGGTAGCAATGAGTAACTTGACTTCAATCCCATGAGTATCTTAGGATAGCCCAAAAGTAAGAGCAGCTGATGGCACTGCTCTCAGAGACCTGACATTGGCATTGCCACTCTCCAAGTACCTCTTACAGCTGAAAAGAAAGTCACCCAAGAGGATTGCCATGAAAGATTCCTGAGCTTTTTCAGCCTACAGGCACCTAAGAAGTTGGTCTGTATCACTTGGATTGCCTGTTTTGAAGAAGAAAAGTCTTCTTGTTCTAGTCAGACTCCCCAGATAAATGCCAACAAGTTCCAAAAAACTCACTAAGAAACAAGTTCCAAGAAATAGCAAAACAAGAGTACAGATGTCAGGTATGAAATAGAGAAGAGTTACGCAAGTGAAACACACCCAACAGAACAAACTGGGTATTTTCTACTCCAACCCCGCCAGTACCTGCTGATGCCAACCAAGAAGTTACAGGAGTTCTCTGAATGTCACTACTGGGCCTCTAACTCAGCAGCTCACCTGGAAGCCAGCAATGAGGAAGGCTCTTCCTGCTTGATCCAAGAGGATCTCCCTGTGCTGCTCCATCCAGCACAGACCTCACTTGCTAGCCAGGACTTCGACAGCAGGGACCGCCTTCCTCCTCTCACTGGGACCAGACTCCAAGACACAACAAGCAGTGAGCAGGATCTCTTCCACCTGGGTTTTCCAACTTTACAACCCTATTGTGTTCATTAGCTGGCTCCTTCTTTTTGGATTAAATGGACTTCCTGTAGGTCACAGCTTCCAGGCTGAACAACAACTTGTAAATCAAAGTCACATAGAACATCCACTAAATGCACATCTTATCCAGCTTCAAATCTCTGCTTTCCCTTTGGCCTTCACAAAGCCTACACATTAACCACCACTATGGCAAACTGGGTGCTTAGAGCTCTTTCTGCAAACTCCTCCCATCAGTTTTAGGGGCCCACACTGACACTACTTTAGAAGCCAAATTTCTACCAGCCAAAGAGCTGGAGAGGTTAAAAGTTTAACTGAAGTTTCAGCCTGTTCACAGGGCTCTTGTTACCATGTGAATGAAAGTCATGTATCCAAAATCCCTGGAAGCACAAGGGTTTCTGCAAAAAGGGCATGGATTCTTCCAGCTCTTGGAAACTGCTGTAGGAAGGGAGTGAACAGAAGCTTTGTACAGTACAGGAGCAAGAAACCCCCCCATCAAGAAAGCTCTGGAAACTGAAGTGGGAGGAAGAGAGCATTTGCTCTGCAGCATCAGCAGGAATAGCTTTCTCTGCAGGATCCCTGACAACATGCTCAGCCTTGTGCTATGTTTAAGTCCTATCCACATCCACTGAACCCATCCATCCCCTCACTCCCTCCACGTTTTTTGACCTCCCACAGCACTCCAGTTGCTCATTTCTTAACACCAGGCAACTGAAACAAAGGGGAAAGGAAACTTGTATCTAAAGGGGTGGAAGGAGAGGAAGGGAAGAGCAGTTTAGCATGAGAAGCAGCACACAGAGAGTGTTGCCCATGTATTTCCTACTCCCTGCAGAACCCTTTTGTAGTCTGGCTGCTCCCAAGACATGCCAGACACCCCAGCTGCAAAGGACTCAGAAATGCAACAGCCTGTTGTGCTGCCATGAGAATCAGGAGACAAGCAGTTAATTGATAAAATGGAGGCACACTAGTTTTAAAAGAAAGAGGAGAGGAAAAAAAAAAACAAAAACGAAACACAGCAAAACAAAACCAACCAACAAAACCCCCCCAAAAAACCCAACAAAAAAACCCCAAAAACACAACCAAACAAAAAAAGAAGAGAGGTTCCAGAGTAGCACCTTGTGTCAGGAAGGAGGGAGAAATAAGCACAAACATTATGTTTACAGAAGAGCTTTACAGTGCCCCTAAAAGAGGTACTTTTCCTCTTTTACTTTAATTTTCAGAGGTTTTTGCCCTCAAACATCACCACCATGCTGACATGCAGCAGAGAGTTGCCCACCCACTCCTGGCTGCATTCCCCCTCCATGGTAATCAATAAGCTTCTCATGCACTACCTAGCAACAAAAGGGGCACCAGCCTGGCAGAACTGCCACTGTCCAAGGCTGAAGACACTTCACCCTCATGTCACTGGCCGATGCTGTAAATGCTGCTAACCTGTGACAGGGCAGCAAGTTGTGCAGTCTGTGAGCATCTCAAAGTGCAGCCTTGGAACCAGCCTGCTCAGAAAAACTTTTGGTACCAGCTCTGCTCCTCCCAGCCCGGGCAGGGCTTCAGGACAATCCCAAGACCAGGGTACTCCTATGCCCATTTGAAGCAAAGATTTTGTCAGCTGGAAAACACCACTGCTGGCTACAGGGGTGCCAGCTAAAAGGAGTAACGTGTTTTACTGCCACAGAGATTATGCAAGAGCCTTGGAGGCATGAGAGAAGCCTGGTTCACTGTTGGGTTCAATGCTCAGATGATGGCGTGGGGATGACAGTCAGACACTATCCCTGCTCAGGCTGCAGCCGGTGCTCAGGGCACCAAACATCTGTGCCCACCATCCTCCACTGTGAGCTGGAGGACAGCATGGTCTGGTCCTTACAGCCACATAATTCCCAGCTCCTGGTGCAGTGGTTTTTACTCATCTATTTACACTGCAGTTACTATAAGCTTCTCTGGGTCTGCAACGCCATTTCATCTCCAAGCATAACACTGCGGAACTTCCCTGATGGAGAACAGAGCTCATCAGAGCTTCCCCTCAGAGGAGGACAGTCCAGAGCATCTGCTCCCTACCACCTACAGCAGCTGGTGTACCGGGCAAGACAGGAGGAGGCATAACCTGCTGCACCTCCAGGAGCTGCCACCTGTGCAGGGAGACAGGGATTCTTCCCTTGGCAACATCAGCAGCAGCTATGCAGGCACAGACAAGGCACCCCCCGTGGGAGAAGGGTTGGTTCCTGCTGCCTCCACAGCACTCACGGATGGTGAGACCTCGCCACATGGAATTTCTAGGTTCCCACATGGGGATTTGAGCTTCTCAAAGCAACCTGGACTACATAAACATTATGCTGTTAGCAATCAAGTGAAAGCCACATCCAAATTCAAATTATCGAGCACAGCAATGAAGTAGCTGTTTTCTGCAGGATTTATCAAGGCCCTTTCGAGCTGCAGGATGAGGCAAAAACAGAGAGGGAAGAGGTGCCTGAGAGAAAAAGCAATGCTTTGCAGACAACAGCCAACTGCCTGGCAGCACACTGTAGAAGAAAGGAGCCCCAGAGATTTATGGCTGACTTGGAAACAACGACTGAAAGCTCTGCAAGTTCAAAGCTGAAAAGTTGAGGCCATGATCTGGCACAGAGGCAAGCTCTGCATCTGGCACCCTGAAAATCTATTGACCCTGCTGCTCCCAGGAATAACCCTGATGGCGTGAATATTAAGATCTGATACAACTTCAGCATCCCCATGTTTAGCTTCTTTGAAGAGAGGAGGCATATCCAGAAATAAAACTGCAATGAGGAGGAAGAAAATAAGAATGAGAATTATGAATGAGAAGAAAAACCGAGTAAGGACCATTGCAAAGATGTCTTGCACTGAATGGAAGGAGATGCCCATTGAGACAAATATTTGCCTCCAGAGAGGCAGCTGGGAAGGGCAGTGAACCTCAAACAGACACCCCAAACAAAGGCTTTCTTATAAAGGTCTAATTCAAGATGCTGACTGGTACAAAATCTGCTCTACCACAGGCGAGACACACATTCTTGGTGCCCGCTAGAGGTGGGAGGGATGCAGGACCTGGGGGGTTACCAGCTATGCTAGATCAAATCCAGTATAATTCTGAAAAGAAATAAACAGCAAAGCTATATATTTATGTGTGAGGATTTAAAGTTTTTTTCAAAAAAACAATGGTATTCAACGAAATATGCAAAGCAGATTGGTTTTGGCAGCACAGGGCACAAAGGAGGCAAGTGACTAGTAGAAAATGCACAAGGTTTCTTTCATTGAGGGATAATTACCTTGCACCATATGGATGGACCTATTCATCTCAAGATTGCAGTCTTAATTTTTATATAATTATTATTTTTAAAACCACATTCTTTCAACACTCACTTTTCAATACTCTAACATTTTTCAGCCTTAAAACAGGGCCTGTGTATCACATCTCTGCAGAAGCACCCTGTTTTCACAGAAAATAATGAAAACAAAAATCCCACAATTTTAACAGCTTTGCAAGTTTAACAAAGATTGGAGCACCCATATCTTCTTCCCCAGCATGTGCCACCCCTCATCTCTAGAAATAACATACAGACACATTTGAAAAACTAGAATTTAATAAACACCAGGTTAGTATGCTAAAGTAACTCAGGGTGTATTAGAAAATAACAGTCTCCATTCTTCCTTAAATAAATAATAAAATCACTTCAACTAGAGAATATTCCACATAGAAGCATTACTCACTTTATTCACCATAACTTATTCTGACAAGAAAATAAAGTTTTCCATTCAAGCAAGCCTTTAGCTCTAAAGACTCACCAAGTTTTGTCCCACTGGCCCCACAGCCAAACTGGGTTACCTCGCACAG
This sequence comes from Picathartes gymnocephalus, assembly GCA_013390045.1. Taxonomy (NCBI): domain Eukaryota; kingdom Metazoa; phylum Chordata; class Aves; order Passeriformes; family Picathartidae; genus Picathartes; species Picathartes gymnocephalus. The sequence goes on along the minus strand of WEKY01032031.1, from coordinate 423,625 downwards.
ACCACTGCAAGTAATGAAAGACTTAAGGGCAGAAAGGAGCATTAGAAAGCAGCTCAGGGTAACCTATGAGATGGCCCTGAGAGCAAAAACACCGACTGAGGAGGGGGGAAATACTTACAAGAAAGGCTCCTGCCCAGCAAGGGCGGCTTCCTTCCAGCAGCCTGAGTGTCGCACAACTCCCTGTGAATGCTCAGCACACACACACGTCCTTGGCTGCAGAGCCGTAGTCACACCGTATGTTCAGTTCTCTATAAAACTAGTACAAAGCTGATTTCTTGGAGTCTTTTCTTTTCAAAGAAGCACGGAGAAGCTCGGGAAGGAGCTCAGCCTAAACCCGCCATGCCCACAAACCCCAGCACGCACACACACGCACAGTTGTCCGCGGTTTCTTCGGCTGTGGGAATCTGTAAGGCACAAGAGAGGTTTGGGGGCTGCTGTGATGGAAGTGAAGACAGCTGCTCTCAGTGAGCTGATCCAATGACAAAAAGAAAGAAAAGGAGGCAGACACAGGTCTTTAATGAGACATTTATAAACGACTCCCCAGGCAGAACACTGGCCCTAGCACAGAGAGAGGAACAGTCTTGGGACACCTTCTGAACTGGAGAAATTTATCTTGAGCACCAAATACTGTAAAGAGCAGCCAAGCATAGTGCTTTCCCTCCACCAGAATAAGTCATTGGGCAGCAGGATTTTGAAATTTCACAGCCTTTTTACATATTGGGATTTTGCTCAGGCATCACTCCCACACAGAACCCACGTGGATGGACTGCGGGACCATTCCTACAGCACCAACAGAGATGCGCAGCCAAGCAGTACAGTGCTCAATCAGGTGCACACAGAAAGGCCACTGACTTATTCATTCGGAAATTATATATCAAATGTAGAATAGAAGGTACCAAAAAAAATGCCTGGCTTTGTCTGGAGGGCAGTTATTACTTTCTGATCAGACTGGAGCCAGTTTAGGGGATCCCAGCAGCTCCCTGTACTGGGAACAAGATGCAGAAGAAGTTGCTGTGTGTGCATAACTCAAGGTATTTACTCATAGGGCATAACCTGAGCAGCCATGCACAAGCAGATGGACTGTACCTCTAACAATTCATGGGAAAGAAAAGTTAAATGACAGGAGACAGTCTCGTTTGACTCCAACTTTAGCACAGACTGCCTGTGGGCACAGTATTTACTCCAGCTAAGGAACAAGCATTATAACCTCTCGCATCTCCTCACAGCGCTCAGTGATCTGGTAACCCCAGTCAGGTCAGTGTTTTCCCTAGTGTGACAGGTGATGAGCTGTGACACTCATACCTGTGCTCCCACTGCACTTGGAGCACTGCAGAGGCCCACATGCCCCCAGCTCAGGCTTAAAGCATCCTTTATTTGGTACATTTGTGCAACTGGAAGCTGCAAGCTCAGGCAGGGAGTGTTCTGCTGGCACCATGGAGTCTTCCCATGGTAAGGGCTAGACATGTAGCAATAGAGCACAGCAGTAAGATCCTCCTCACTCCTCCTCTCTTGACAGATAACCACATCTCATTTCTACCTGCTGAATCTCAGAAACATTTCTTTGGTACAACCACAAGCTTTTCTCTTCGCTTCTACTTAGCTCTGCTTCCCTCTGGCAGGAGTTGGGGTAATCTTCACAGCAATTGCTCTTTACAAGAGCTGCCAGCCTGCAGCCACAAAAGGTATTTCCTCATGCCCTGTCTGCAGCTACTCTTGAGGGAAGAAGTACAAAAATTTAATACCTGACATATAAGAATGTAGGAGGATGCTTTGTTAGCTCCTTATCTGCATGCTGAGAGGCTGTCTTTCGGTGTGACCAGCTATGCTGAGAAACAACAGAGTCTGAACACTGGGATGGTACCAGCAGACAGACAAGCACTAGGCTTTCTCCCTTGTATGTAGTTCTTCCCCTTCCTCAGTAGAAACATGACATCAGTACAATTGCACCATCTCTTTGAGTCACCCACATGGAAGAGGGAGATTCCAGGGTCCATCTGCAGCACCCCAGGATCCCAGAGAACTATAGGAGAGGTAAAGACAATCACCTCATAGCTGCCAAGCAAACTTGGGCACAGTCCTGGGGCTGCACCATACTAAACATAGCTTTGATTCATCACTCTATCAGCCATTTATTCCTACAGCCACACATCCATGCACAGAGCAGGCTACACAGCACACAATGGATTGATTGTACACAGCCCCACACTATGCAGAATGTAGAGTTTGTTGGGCTGGCTTTGCTTTGCCTAATCTAATAAAAAGGTTATTTGAAAGCAGATTAACAGAGTCATCCAGTTCATTCCAAACACCTGGCTTAAACAGCTAAGTATCCAACTCAAAAGGCAATGAGCTGTACATGAACAGGCAACATTTGCAAAAAAGCCAAGTCACCTATTTGCAGTGGATGTCTAATTTTTTTTTTTTTTTGAAAGTAAACATGACCATGATCCAGATCTGACCCTAAAATACATGTGCTATGATATAGACACTGATCCCCACAGCAACTGTTCTCAAACCAAACAGATCGAAGTCTCAGTGACCACCAGAAATGACATGTTACACCATTCCAGGAGTGATGGTGGGCAAAGTGAGCAGCCACAATGGTGGTGGGGAAATTGATGCTGTGAAGTGAGAGATCACAGATACAGCTTGGGAGCTGACGAGTTGAGCTGCACACACACTGCTCCCATTCCCAGAACACCTTACTATGAAAGACTCACACGTGGACTGTGACTCTCTCTCATGCCACTTCTTCAGCACTTTATCAGATGATCAGTTTTAAGCTTTTATCTTCTAACACCCAGCCAGGACAGAGTCAGTCACTGAGAACGGCACCCCCAAGCCCCTTTTAGGGTTGAGAATTTTCTCAACATCATACCATCTTTACCTGAAATTCTTCTGTTCAAATTTCCATCAAACCCTTCTAATTTCTGGCAATACTTTTTTTTTTCTGATCAAATACCTCCAAATAAAATATTCTGCAGAAAATATTTCTGTGAAATAAGTTATACAGAAATACAAAAGGGTCCAGTCATCTTCAGGGACATGAATACTAAAGAACTGTGCAGATTTAAGCGTGAAATAAGACAGGCATGTGCAGGACAGAAACTTGCCCTATAGCTCAATGACTGCACATGCTCAGCCAAATTCCAAAGGCACTAATGTTTACAGAGACAACACTTCAGTCAATGGAAAAGATGAGGAGAAGTGGCATCAGAGAGGGAAAACGAGGACTGGGATGACAAAAGGTGAGAAAAATCTGCTGGCCAAGATAACTTCCACTTTCACCTCTGACTTACTGGATGACATGGGCAAGACCTACTTCTTTTAAGTTGTCTTATGTGTAAAACATGGGTAATACTGACCTTCCGCACAGCCTTCAAGCTTTACAGGAGATGGTGAGGCATTCATAGTCTTGAACAGAGAGGTTTCATGCGTGCACAGGAGGCTTATAATTACAGAAAGTGAGAATGATTTACAGCTCCTGCTTGGTAGGAATTCCTCAAGCACACAGGGAACAGTCCTGTAGCAGAGTTAACTCCTGCATAACTCTGCCCTACAACTGGAGCACTGGCAGCGTACTACATCACACAACTCCTGAACCTTGGTGCAGGTTCAGCTTTTAAGAGGTACTCATGGCTACACTCATCACTGCCTTCCTCTGAGACCATTTAAAAATCCCCATTCACAAACATTTCCTTTTCTCACAAAGAATTCTGCAAACATGGCCACGGAGTGAAGTGCTGTGCTGCATCCTCCAGTCCACCATGCAGATGTAGCACATGGGACACGCATTTACTGTGCTGGAAAACATCACTGCCAAACACATTTTGTAGCAGAGAGACCATCAACTCCATTTTGAATAGAGCTGCTGAAGTCACAGACAGCTCAGTTTTGACAACTCCTATTATTTTAGAGGGAGTGTTGTGATAAATAGTGTTTTCTTACAGATCTCGCTCCTGCATACAAACCAGTTTCTCTCTTTTATGGGAACAGGATATTAATTTACTTACTAGCATCTTCATTAAAAAGTAAATATCCTACTGAACTTAAAATAAGCAAGAGAATAATATCCGTATTCTAAATGTTTTAAGGCTTTTGTGGAGACCAAGTCACCTACTTGACTGCTTGTAAGGAAGATGCTCACATGCAGGGTCAGTGTGTGATGGTTAATTCCAAGCTACAGCAAATATTATGTACCAACAGTCTGATACCACTTTAATGCTGCGGACTCTCATCCCAAATCTATCCATGCCAAAGGGAATCTCTCCTTTAATTTCAATGAATATTGGCTCAGGCCTTTAACAATTAATCTGCTCTTGCTGGATTAGTGCAATTGTTGGAGGCAGAACAGGCAGGAGCAGATCCCACCCCAAAGCTGCATCCCTACTCTGATGGGTGTAACCACAACCACAGTGATGCTACTGCAGACTTATACCAGCCCAGCTGAATAGCATTCAGTTCATTATATTCCAACCTCCATAAGCTGAACATCTGTGGGAAGCAGATTTTCTTTCCCTGCTGTTCTGTGAAGAGCTACAGAGAGAGAGAGAGCAGGAGGGTGTCTGACCTCCATATGCCTTTGGTGTGTACTCATGCCTCATTCACAATGAACGAGCTGAATATTAAGGATTAACTATATCAGATCCTTCTAAGAGTATCTAATCATTAAGACAATTAAAATCAGACTCACAGTTATCTCTATATGTCACCTGTAAAGCTGATTAAATTAAGATTGATTCAATGCCCTTTTATATTGCTTGGAACACACTGAATCACTTCTTGGGAGACGAATGCCACCAAAGGTACTTCCTCCCTTCAAGAGGGGAACCAGAAAGGGTGGAGGAATCACCACCTTCGAAAACCCCAGTACAAAAGGTGTTTGAGTGCAGGATGGCAGGCAGAATGGTTCATGAAAGGCACGTGTGAGCTGAATACAAGCCCCATGCAAATAGTCAAGTGGTTGGTCCACAACCAAGCCAGAAAACTTTGGCATAGGATATGCCATGAGGATAAGAACAATTATGCAAGGAAGGTCTCATGACAGCATCTGTGTCCATGAGTGACTGGATTTGTACAGAGGAACATGACCTCCACACAGGGCACTTCAGTCAACCCACAGCAGTGATGAGGGGATGCACTCGGGCTCTAATGATCCCTCAGCAGAGCTGTTCCCATGGTTGTTGCAGCTCCCACTCCTCAGCTGTACCTCAGCCCTAGATCAGCAAAACAGCAATTCTCATTTGCAATTTTTCCTGTTCAGCCCTTGAAAACAATCTTGTTTTCTTTCAGATACGAGTTAACTCCTCGACCAGGTGACTGCTTGCTGCATACCTGGATCCTGCAGCTCTGGCTACTAATGGGACTGTTAATCTGCTGACACTGTAATAGAGGCATTTGATCCTCAAACATCTTGCTGTCACCTCAGCCTTCTAATTCCCCGAGGAACTGAAGACACTGTGTATACAGAGCCATTAACATAAAGTAAGAGCTAATCAAGCTTCACCGACACTAATGTTTCCAGCAGGATCACTAATCCAACCGCAGGGCTGCAGCATGGATTTAACTGAGGACAGTACTCAGATGGGAAATGACAATACCCATCACTCCATGAGGCCTGATGCAAAACAGCAAAAACAAATGTTTGCTAGAAATAATAGCAGCCTCTGGCCCCGTGATGTGGGGTCTTCTCTCAATTCACCAGCACACAACACTCCAAGTTAATACTAATCAAGAGGCACAAAGCCTTTGAACAGACAAGAATTAGGTCCCCATGTCTGTGCCTGTCAATCAGATGCTCTGGACACTACAATCCTATTTCTTTTGTTGGGGGCATAACAGCAGTTTAGTGTCTTTCATATTTATTTGGGAATTAGAATTAATAGATTGATACAAAATCAGAGAACCTCAGCAGTTTATTGCAGCTTTATAAAAAAAGCCTGGGTTAAGATGCCACCGAACCATCAATAATTACCTGAGAACAACCTACCCAAGTTCTCTTTTATTACTGAGGAATAAATTCCTCACGAAGGACACCATCCCTCCCTCTGTTTCTAGAATTCTAGAAGCAAGAGAAATTGCTTCTTACTGCTATGCATCCAGCCAATTTAACTTAAACAACATCCTGAGAAACTCAAGGGGCAAACAATTGATTTCCAAATTAATTTACCAAGATGTTGCTGTTAACACTGTGGCAGATAAATAAAAAGGAATTGAGAGTTTCCACTGGGAAAGGCAAGAGCAAGGCAGTAAACGTACAAGAGAGCTAAGGTGGAGGTGAGATTTAGGGTCCTGCAGTAGAATGAAGGTGGGTATAGATCAAAAGAAACTTGGCCATAGAATTGTTGAGTTTCAAACGAGAAGCAGCCCTCAGAACATAATCACATTTCTAGAAAAGAAATTTTAAAAAAAAAAAAAGTTAACCCCCTCATGCAAACCCAGCCCCTGGGCACAGCAGTAACTGTCCCCCAAGAGGGACCAGCCTCAGCCCATCAGTACCCAAAACCCAAATGCAACTAACTAGCACCCAATACCCAGCTCAGGCTTACCAAACCCTCATTACAGCATATTTTAGTTTAATTACCCTATGGAGCCAGTCATCCCATTCTCTTTAATGGTCCTGGGAGTGTTCCAGTCTGCTTCACTCTTATTTTGAGTGAACAAAAGCAACACACAGTGTTTGCAGAAGCAGACATTATGCCAACATTATTAGCTCTGTGCCTTTATTCTTCACCAAAAATAATGCATGTACACTTACATGAAAACAAGAAGGCATTGCCAGGCTCCCAGCAATATGCTCTAGAGTTTAGCTACCAAAGCATAGTTTTTGGCAATAAAACTAGGTAACTACTGAAAAACAGTTTTGATATTGTTAGCCATGCCTAAATATGAAATTCATGTGACAGATACTTGCATTTGCCCATTCAGAAAGACTGGATCCATCTGTAAAATCCAAGGTCTACGCTGGATTCTGACTGGATGCACATAAGTCTCACAGAAAACTTAGTAAGTTTGGGCTTTTTTGCCAGAAAGTTTGGGCTTTTTTTCCTCCAGCACTGAAGTCTCAATGTTTCCCAGCTCCATCTGCAAATACTTCTTTTTTCCTCTGTCTTTTGCTAGAATTTTTTAATTGAACAAGAGATTTAAGAACCATAAACAAACACAAGAGCCAGCTGACAGCCAAATGAAGTATGAAAAGCAATTTTCTCCTCCAACCACATTACTCTAACACTGCTCTGAGCAGACAAAACCCACTCTGAAATGTGAATGCTTCTCTTCCCAGCAGCTTTCACCTGTTCCACCATCTGGGAGGGCTCTGTGGGCCCATTCATCACAGTTTCCATTCTCTTTCCATCTTGCAAAACCAGGCTTTTCCAGGAGGAGGGTGGGAAAGAAACCAAGACATATGAGCTTTATAACAAGAAATCCAAATATTGTATTGAGCCCTTTACCCATGACCCACACCTTTAGCACAGAAACCTCTCTTGCATGTGGGGTCAAGAGCAGTGACTTTCTTCACTTAAAACATGGGAAATAAGCCAACACACTTGGGGGAAATTCTCTCCTAATGCAGCTAGAGATGAATTTTCAGTCTGGTTAAGGAAAATAGGTACTGCAAAGCAGCAGAATTTATTTTTTCCATTGTTCCAGCTTTACAGGAGAGAAGGGAGAGGGATAGCCAGCACAGACACTACTGAAGGCTAATTTCTTCCAGGAGTCCATGTCAGCTGCCAGTTCCCTACTTACTTTCAGTGGAAATGGCAATTTCAGTTTTTTTAAAAAAAGCCCCCAACCACAGCAAGCCAATGTACCTAACTCAGACCACAAAAGCTCTTATACCTAATGGCTCTGTGAAAGCACCAGCTCAGGTAAGGAGACACAACAACTCTCCACTCAATGAAAGCTCAAAGAGGACGTAGGACATTCCATGAGCAAAACTGACTCTGAATATGCTTTCAGGAAAAATAACTCTGATACAGCATGTGTGATAAGCTGGCTCAGTGTGACTACAGCACATTTGGTCTCTATAGAAACCTACAGCCCTGAACAGTGGAATTCCATAGCCATGCACACACAGCATCTCCCATCTGCATTGACCTTCTTTCTGGTACATTAGATGTGAGTTGTCAAGAGTACATGGAAATGCTGAAGAGGAATCTCCATGCCTGGGAAAGGAAGAGAGAAATGAGAGAGAGATAAGAGACACTTGACTTTCTACAAAAGAATATGAACAGAATACTGGGGAAAAGAGAAAGGAGAAATCAAAGCAACTTTGTGCATTTCAGAGTAAGAATAAAGGTAAGTACTTGCAGTTGTGCAGACAAAATTGATAAACTTACAGGAGGGGAAAAGGACCAAAGCGTGAAGCTTTTAAAAATGCATTTGCAGCTAATGGCTCTGACATATCTTAGGTACAACTGGAGAACAGGCATCTTCTCTTAACACACAACCTGAAAGATACCATCCCCATCTGGGCCAGCCCCAAGCTCCCAGAACCAAGGAACATCTTGGAGGCAACAGACTGGGCATTGCTGCAGTTTAATTTGTGCTTTTTTAGATTTATGGATCTCTTCTGCAACTGTGTTTCAGGATTTTGAGATTTCTATCCTCCATCAAGGGACCAAACTCATATAGATCAGTGTTGCAACTCTGTATTTTGTAACCTAAACCACTCCAGTTTTCTTCCATCAAGCTCCAGAAAATACAGATGTCTCCTTCGGCTTTTCTGGCAAGAGGCAGGTAAGTGCAGAGGCAAGGAGTAAGGCACGAGTTCAGGAGCACCTAATGAATTTTTGTGGAGTCAGGAAAACCTTGTCAACCTCCCAGGAAGCACTTTCAGTGCACAGACACCAGTCATAGAGCTCATGGTTTCTGCAGGGCTTCTCAAACACCTCACACAGAGACTCCTTCATGAAATTTTAAGACCCCATATAAAGTCTAGTGGCCCATATCTGTTTAATCCCAGGAAATGCAATGAAATCCAGCTTCCACAGCCATCTACCACCAGATTCTTTGGCTGCAGGCATCCCCAGAATTCACATCAGGGCCTGCTATGGTTAGGGTTTCAGTGGTGTGGACATTTGGCTCTGGAACAGAATTAAAACACTTTAACAGGAAAAAACCGAGTGTTTTCTCTTGTAGCTTTCCCCTACCAAAGGCTGAATCCCATGACTGTCCTGTGGCTGGGCCCCACAGCCAGCACAGCTGCTGCTGCTCTCAGAGAAGGGCAGGATTTTGGGATGCACACTTTGCTCACAGATTATCTTTGGAAAGGAGAGCAGCAAGAGGCAGCTGGCCAGATTTTTGGAGAGATTTGCAGGAGGAAGAGCAGGTACAGGCCATGCAGGGACAGAGCAGCAGTTCTTGAGTAGGACACTGAGCGAGAAGGTGTCAGAGATAACGGTACAAGCCCCAACCACTGTTATTCACCCAGCCCACGTTGTTTAAGTAACCCCACTGTGCTCTGTTCTCACCTTCCAGGCAGCAGTGGCTCAGTGCTGTGATTGCTCCAGCAGCTCCACAATTTCCAAAGCCTCCTGCACTAACCTGAGAGGCAGAGGAGCAGCAGTAGATCTGTCACACAGTACCAACCCACCATCACAAGACTTCTCCCCTTCTCCACGCCCACTTTTTTCCAGGAATAAAATGTAGTACTTCTCAAGCAAAGGTCAGACTCCATTTGGAGCCACACAGGGTACTTGGCTGCACATCCCTTGGTGACAGATGACTGGAGCTGGACAAGGCACAAAGGAACTCCTGCAAACAGGCGCTGCATTCAGCCCAGAGGTTGCCTTGACCCTGCCACTGACTGACCCTTTTATACCACAAGACACACACCAACTGTGCCTGCTGAGATACGGCTACAAAGCCTCTGGGGGGAAGAGAGGTCTCAGATATTCTCCCTCATTTTGATGTTTTCCATGTGATTGAAATCAACTGAAAGCAACTCCATGACACACTGCAATCAGAAATCCAAACTGAAGCACCTTGAGAGAGTCACAACTGGGAGTTAAACAGGCACATCACTGGAGTTCAAGTTCATTTCTCAATCACAGTGGAGGGGAGAAACAAGGGGGAAACTCAGAAATACAGGGTCAGAAGAATAACTTTAAAATACACAGCCAAACCTATCAAACTCTTCCTTTGTCAATTTATGCTTCCCTCTAGCAAACAAATAAAAGGATATTTCAGTATTTCAGATTTGGGCACAAAATTAGCAAATCAGGCTTTCTAATATTAAAATCCACTTACACAAAACTGCAATCCAAACATTTGTTAATCTCCACACACAGGACCAGCAAGGGAAGAGCAGCACCTCTCCAATTCCTATAGTGCTGTATGGCACCAAAGGATCTGGAACTCTGCCCATGACCTCAAGCAGTGACTGGACCCTCAAACAAGGCCTTGCAAAGAGCCAAGTTAGAGCTGTGGATTTTACAATACTGTTTGGGGAAAGAATTTAGATTGGGAGAGGTTATACATACACTATTGGTCACTGAAAGAAGAGAGAGCTCAGCTGAAAGAATCCATGAGCAAAGCATAGCCCCTGATGTGTCATAAGGGAGCAGAGTCAGTGGCTCAGAGGCAAGTAGAGCCTGTGTGTGAACATCCTGTGCAGAGGCTGTGCCTGAAGCACCATCCCAAAGTGCCCAAGCAAAACAGGAACCTCAGGGATGGGGGTTTTTTGTTTTGATTAAATAACTAACACTTGTGCATTACTCTGACAAGAGACGGCGTTGTCTGGTGACCCTCATTTTGCAGCATCATTATCCCAGACTAATTTGTACGAGCATGCTAAAGCAAATTTTGACCAATATTATCCCCTTGACTAAAAAACACTGTCTGAGAGGTAAAAGGCTTTCCTGATTCCGCTAAATGTTCTGTATTTTTGACACATAGCAAAGTAACCAGGCATGTAGGAAGTAGCCTCAATTATAGGGACAAGAGGTTGACAGATCTAAAGAAGTAACCAGTGACCTTCTCAAATGAAAGTATAATATAGTGAAAGTACAAGTTTTGATAGGATATTCATCATCCTGATGTGTTTCCCCAGAAGCAAGAAGAAAGCCTTTTTTAACAAAGTAAAATGAAAAACATGACATACAAACTCCCATCTTGAATACTTACTAAATTATATATAATAAAAAAACAGCCCACCAGCCAATAAGCCAGAAAAATGAATCCTAAGCAAAACACACCCTCAACTGCTTTTGAAGTGTTAATTATACTGATAATGGCAGTCTGCATAGCTTATGTATACAGATCAACAACAGCAAGGCATGTGTAGGTATGTGAAGGTAAGTCATTATTCAAATCCTAGGGCTTCAAATGTTTCTGTTTAAACAAAGGCACTAATTTGAGGTAAACAGCACAAGCCAAATCACCTTAAGTGCTCATTTCTTCTACATCCTCATAGGCCAATAGCAATGGCTACAGGGCAGTGTTTAGGCCATGGGGAGGTTCCCATCTGCCTAAGTACCAGCCCTTCCCATGTCAACATCTGTACAGGTACCTCTGTCAGCCCTAAACATCAGGGGATCCATGTCCCACCCACTCCACAACTTGCCTGTTTTGTGCATTACTTGGGAGAGGGAGCCCATTTATTCACCCTGTTACACTTGTTTTGATCCATCAACCCACATACAGATGGGGAATTTCCCATCCCACAGAACACTGGCTCACTAGTCCACTGTCTCCAAGCCAGGCAATCACCTGGGTCAGCTCATGCCCCTGCATGGAGCCCTTACCTTCTTTTGAGCCAATGGTGACAGCAGCTGTGGTGGTCCCTGATGCCCGTCCCACTGGGCTGGAGTGCTTCCCAGCCCTGCCTGGGATTTTAAGTCCACTTGGTTTCAGCATGATTCCTGTCTCCTGTAGCTCAGGCTCCTTTTGCCAGTGTCTCAAGAGCTGTCCTAGTGTCACTGTTCAGGCTTCTTGATGGTGCACTTCTTCCATCGTCACACACCTGGGAGAGAAGAGCACAAAGAAATCAGATTGAGAATGAGTGGGAGAGCATGCACCAGGCTCCCAGAAAGCAGTACCCAGCTCTGTCTTCACAGCCCTAGAAGAGTCAGAACCCTTCATTTCTTCTCCTATAAAACAAGGGTGATCATTTTACTCATCTCCCATCTTCATGTTACTGTTTTTTTTTTATCAATCTCAAAGTATTGGGCCAAAGCTGAAACTTCCCAGAGCCATTAAATAAGAATTTAAATACAGTTTGGGATTTGAGTAACTGAAATGGTTTTGACTGGTTTTAAATTCTAAAGTCTCAGATCAGCACCTGCCAAGGCCCTCTTGTGCTGTCAGAACCCTGACAAAAGGCACCACCCTTCATGCACAGCCTTCAGGGCAGCCTCTCCAAACTGTCAGGGGAAGCAAGGATGAAGCCAGTGTCTGAGATGGGGCCTTCAGCTCCTTTCCTTAAAGACAAGTCCAAAAACTTATCACAGAGAAAAGGGCATTTGACCCTATGGATTTACAAGAAAATTTGAAAAAAAAAAACAAACCCAAACCCAAACTTCCTGAAACTTAAGCATAACTCTACCAACTATTCATTGGCGAAGTCACAACCCTTCCATATGTCATTCCCTTCCCAGCAGGCAAATGGAATAACACCTCCAAATTCCTTGCAAGGATGTTGCATCAACAAGCACAATTTTATGACAAGAAAGGAAAAATAAAGGAAATCACTAAGTTGTTAAAAAGAAAAAAAAAAAAGCAGTAATATTCCTAATGGATAAAGAAGAATAATAAAAAAATTGAGCCTATCAGCCAAAAGGAAGCTGAGGCTGGGAGCCAGCCAGGCTAGGATGTGAAGAAAAAAAGGTGGCAGCAGAGTAAGCCAGGGACAATGCCAACCTAACGGCAAAGGGAATTGCAAGGAGAGCAATCCAAGGACCAGCCAGAAACTGGGGACACACAGATCTGCTTCCTGGGCAAAGGAAGGAGGCAGCACCCCTGAGAATCAGTGCAGCAAAGACTCATAGATGCTGCAAGGAAGAAATTGCAATAATGGGATGGGAAATGATTAAGGCATGAGTAAGGACTTCAACACAGGCTGGGTCAGAGTGAGCAGAGGGCTGGCAGGGCTCCAGGAAAAGCTGCAAGCAGACACAGAGGAGGGAAAACCGCAAGGAGAATTCCAAAACTGTATTCCCAAGGACCGACAAATATCTAAAACACCCAAGTGCAGTAAGAGTCAGTCATCCTACATCAGCTTAAAGAGACAAAGGAGGGATCAGCAGAGACATCCTGGGGAAGGACACTGAGCAAAAAACTGAAGGATCAAGGCCTTTTCCCCATGTGCCCACAAAGGTGTTCAATACCTGGGGTGGATTCAGACACCTGCAGACATTCACCTCACACAGAAGTCAGGGCTGGCTATGGGAGGCAGGATGCTCCAATCACATCACCCACAGCAGAAATAACAGATAAGAGCAAGAAACTCTTCTTAAGGAAGAGGAAAAACAGCCTTCTTGCAACAGAGCTGGCAAGGAACAGCTGTCAGAGCTGGACAGGAGGCTGCAGCTTCCAGCTCTGTTTAACATAAAATAGGGAGACGAGGAACTAAATCTGGAGGTGAGAAACATTGATCAGACAAGTTCCTTTTATCTGTCAAGTCGTCAGATGTGGCATCTCCCACCCACTCCATCTCATATGACACATTTTGCCCAGGGCTGGCTTTGATTTTACACACCAACTTCATTTCTAGTTCTTCTGCTGGCAGGCGATGTGCTCTACCTAGAGATCTCAATCCATCACTTTCAGCCTGAAAGTTTGCCCTCCTCATAACATGACCTTACTCCTGAATTTGCTCATTGTTTGGTCCTACATTTTGGTTACAAGGTCTGATGTTGTACTCAGGATTAAGCAACCTGGGGCTGCTGGTGCTTCCACACAGCTGGTTGAATTAACCAGGAATGTGGGTGAGAAGATAAAAAGACACAAGGAAGGAAAAAACAGTAGCAGAAAAGAATTTAAGTAGGAAAGGGTGCCAGAAGAATAAAAAGATTTTACAGTTTTTCAGTGTTCTGTTAGAGGGCATCTCTGGACCCCTAACTTTGCAGCCAGAACCACACAAACTTTAGGGAACAGTGAATTTAGTGTGTTCCTCTATTTTGCTGCTCACCTTTGAGGAGACAGGAACTTCAGTTCATTCTCTCTCCACATCTCATTACCCCTAAAGATCAACTGTCCACTCCCACAACAGGATATTGTGATTTTCTGCTGCTTCTCAGGACAACTGGATATTTCTACACCGGGGAGAGAAACAAGAGGAAGTGTATTCCCACCACATAAATATTTCTGCCAGAAATCTTTGTACAAACACATTTGCTTTCCACACACTAATGCTAAAACCAAATGAACTCCACAGGCTGCTAATCATGCTACCCTTGGAACAGATAGATGCTTTCATCCTGAAATGCAACCACCACAACCAGTTCATGGCCACACTCACTGGGGTCACATACAACAGCTTCAAAAACTTCTCAAGTGCCACTGAGAATCATAGCCTGGCTGTGCCCATTGCACGTCGGTTTATGGGGAGGGTGTGACACGGGCAAACTCATCCACCTGAAGTGTCACTGTCACAAGCTGCAGGCTGACCACAGCCAGGGACAGCCACCCCAGCACACCCCTGCACATTCATCACCACACAGGGAAATAAGGATGAACTGGAGTAAATTTTACTATAAATGCAGTTTGTCAGTACTACACCGATAAAAATAAATGTCTGGGAGGCTTTTAAAGAAGTCTGTGCCTGCTGCTAGGGACAGACACTCCTTCTCTGTCACCAGTTTCTCCCCCACTTCAGTACAAATATATATGAGCAGATTTTTAGGAAGCTCTGAACACTGAGCATGGAGCTCTTCCAAATGACACCATCAGGTCATCTTCACCACCCAGACAAACACGGCCTGAGCCATCCAAGTCCCACATTAGCTCCAGACTGAGTGATGCAGCTTTTATGCTGCAGAAATATCCTTGGCCTGGGACACAGGCCAGTACCTCCACAGGGCACTGCCCTGCTCCATTAGAGATAACAACATGCTCTGAGCTCCTGCAGAGAACCCTCAGCTTCCCAAGGGGCTCTATTAGCAGAGCCCTCCAGAAAAACCTGTTTCCAGCTCTTCTAAAAAATCTGCTTCCAGCAGGAGAGGCTGAACACAGGCAAATATGTGGTGTAGGAAACATATGAGCCATCTCTCTTCCCTGATACTGTAATCAGCCAGAATAGTATTTAAGCTCTATCCAGAAACTTCAGGGGAACTGAAAATTTCTATTCTCTATGTTGTTTATCATTCCTACTCCCCATATTACCCGCACAAGCCGTACACTTTGCCTTCCTGCAAAACTTCACGGAAATGTGACTTTCTCCAAACACACTGTAAAGAAAACCCATCTGCTCCTCTCGATACTCCAGTGCCACAAGCTCTGCTCATTTCATTTTTATTTCTTTTACAAGATATGACAGATGACAAGCATTTTCTAGATCTCTGCTAGATTCTTCCTGCAGTCTTTCCATACTGGGATGAATGGTTCTGTCTGTTCCCACAACCAAGAAAAGCATCCCAGGAATGCACAATATGAATCCCTGCTTCAAAAGATCAAAATATTCTCTTCCCATCAGAAAAGGGGACAGCTGAATGTGAGTCACAGATTCAAAAAGGGGAACTGTCTTGGGGTGATTTTATGATGATACTTTATTCCCTAATCATCTGCTTTATCCCCAGGAATGTCTGCGGAGTCTTTAAGAGGAACCAGGGGCTGGGGCCGGAGCCTGGGACCAGAGCGCAGGCTCCGTTCAGTCTCTCTCTCCAGTGTGGGCCGACGATGCTGCATTGTTCCCTTGCTGGACTGGGTTTTCTGCCAGCTTGAAGCAAGGGGGTTTTTCCCCTTTCTTTCCCCTATCCCGGAGGCTGTACCGGGAATCTTCTCGGCAGCTTTTTATTTTTTTGTTCCCTCGAACTGTTTTTGGCTTGGCTTGTTTTCCCTTTTCGGCCTGTCCTGGGAGCCAGCGGGACTGCCTCGAACCGGAGACCTCAGAGGAGCTGAACTGACACAAGAAAGGTCATTGAAATCCATCAACTTTGGCTGCTGCGAGGAGGAAGGAGACCCATACCAGAAATTCAACAAGTTTCCCATCTGCTCTGCTCCACGCTGCTACGTGAACTCCTCTTCCCCTTCCCAGAAAGAAAGGGACCAGTTACCATTTTGCTTTCCAGGCCACGCGGTCAGCCCGTGTATTTTTCTTCCCCGGGCATTTTGAGGTTTTTTTGTTCTGCTGTGGGTGGGTGGGTGTGTGTGTGTGTGGGCGTGTGTGGGTGGAGGGTAAGTTTCTGGGAGTTCATATAGCATTTATCCAATCCTTTTCTGTGCCTTGCGGGCACCCCCCCTCCCCTTTTTTTTCCACTTTCACCCTCTGGTATCAATTTCTCTCATTGGCAGAAGAAAAGGAGTTATCGAAGCCCTTTTCTCTGTACAGGAAACACTCATTCCTGAGAGTATTCTGCTGAAATTTGTCCCCAAAACTGAGACAGGAACTGTTCTCAACTAAGTATAGATGTACAGCCAAGAAATACCAGGAGCAATGTATCTGGATATGCCTGGCCAGCACCATGGATAATTGCATCAGAGCAGCACACATTAAAAACAAACAGTTGGAGGTGCTTAGAGTAAATTACTTCATAAATGTGGTAGAGAAATAATACAAACCAAGGACTGGAAGAAAAAGTCTTTGGCAATACCGCTTATCCACAACTTCTCTGCTTCATCCATCCCTCTTGCCCTCAAGAAGACACACGAGTACTTGCTTGCCACGTGGAATAACATCCTGTTAGGACGGGCACAAGTAACAAAGCAGATACTTGGACTCAGCACGCTCCCCAGAGGAAACCCCTCATGGTTGTACACAAAATAAGGATCTCTTCACCACGACATACTGAGGGCAACAACTGCAAGACACAGGAATGTGTTTCGAGACACCAGACTGAGTTGGCCTGAATCCCATCCTGTGCCTGGTGCTTCCTTCTGGCTGGATCTGGATGTGAGGTGTTTACCCAACATGACACCCCAGGCAAGGCACAGGGATTTCACTATGAGAGCAGACCCATGTAGAATTCCAACCAGCTGTATCTGAATACTGCTGTTAACAGTTTGGTCTAGTTTTAGGTTTCTAATCTTCTAAATTTGAAAATTCACATGTCAGAAATTAAATTTGAATTTTTCAGTCAGAGATGCACACATCTTTTCAGGGCTGGGGCCCACAGGAAAAAAAGGTAAAGAACAGCGTTACATCATCATATTGTCCAAAAGGTTAATTACAACAACAATGCAGAGAAGCAGGACAACATTTTTTTAAAAATACTTTTCACTTCTGCAAATACTCAGTGACTTCAAAGACAACTATTTGGATAGGAAAAGGTTAGCACAAGAAAGTCTCTGTTTTTACCTATTCCCATCTAAACCAACTTTTGAGAATCAATTGCTTGTGCCATTAAACACTATTCCAATCTTTCCTCATTTTCATGTTACAGAAACACCAGGGTTTGGGATGCAGCATATTTGCAAGTGCAATTTCAGCCCTTTTCAGGGCTATCATATGGCTCAATCTGCAAAAAGACTCTTGCATTAGCCTCCAAGAGGTTTCTGGTTTTCATCCCCTGATCTCTGTCATTCTGTTCACAATCACTGGGTTTCATCCCCTGACTTCTGTCAGAGCCTCTGGGACTCTGGACAAGAGCAAACCTACCTTAGAACAGCCTGAGAGCTACCCCTGCCTCCCCTCTGAAAACACCACTACTGAGGGCAGAAACCTTCAGCATCAGGCACTGTAAATTTTCAAAACAGTATGTGAAGCTCAACATCTTCCTGAAAATAAAATGCTAGAGAAGAATTTCATTCCTTAATCACTGGAAGAGCTCTGCACTCACCTCAATAAGCACACAGAATAAAGGCAAAAAGCTTTTAGAGCCAAATCTCGGATTCGTTTATTAGGCCTTATAAAAAAACTTTACTAGCCTAAAGATACTGATTTTTTTTTTTTTAGTTAAGTAAAGTTATTTCATTTCTTGTTTCTGAGCATTCGGTTGCTTCCACTCTATATTTCCAAGCTTTTCTGGAATTCTTACTCCTGGATATATTATTGTGAAGTGTCCCGTGCCAGGGACAAGGGCAAGTAAAGATTTGGTGCCCCAGGCTCGCAACCTCACAACACTGACCATGCTGAAAAGGTAAGTTAGGGATTTCAAGAACAGAATTTTGCCTTGAAATCCAAATCCAAGGGCCAGACTTGAAGCACTCAGTCTTGTGTGGAAGGAACAGGAAGTGAATCCGATCAGAGACAGGATATGATAACGCCAAACTGCAGCTTTGCTAATAGAGACAGATTATGCTGAGAAGAGATGGCAATTTTATCTTTTAATTCCTTAAGATGCTCCATCCAATCCAAGGTAATTGTGGCATTGCCTTCTCACTTCTCTGATTAGTTACTCCTTTTGACAAGCCACCAGAAACCCATTTCTGAAGGATGTGGCAGATTAAGAGTAAATCCCTGCACTTATTTGAAGTATAGAGGAAATGAGAGACACTCATTTTAAATTAAGGTCAAACTCCTCCTCCAAGAAAACCTTTCCTTCTCCCATAGAGGGAATGGAGACAGTACTGCAGGAATGAAAGGAGCATACCTCTTCCAGTTACATGTAGGGAAAACCAGGGAATCCTGGTACCCTCTGTCAACCATGAGGTTCTTTCTCTCTTGCAGTTGAAGAATTCAAATAGGTTTTCAGCTGGAAAGCTCTGTTGTTACTACACAGTTTCCCTGACAAGTGTAAGATGTTGTTAACCTCTAGAGAAGCGTGTGTTTAGTCTTCTTGCTCACTCAAGTTTTGTAATAATTATCACAGAATGCCAAGAGAAAGCCTAAAGGACTTTTATTTAAAAGCTCAGGTATTTTTTAAACTAATTCTAACCTTTACGATAGACTAAACATCCTGTGATTTACTTCTAAAACAAGATTTTTTAAAGGAACAATGTGCAAAACCCTCCTATTGCACTCTAAAAACCACAATGCAAATCCTGAGGCAAAGTGCAGAGAGAAAAAGCCAAAGTACATTCAAGGAAGTCATCACATAACCTGTGAAGTAATTTAGGGGCTGGATGAGCTTGTGCTCCTCACACTGGCAAAATGCCTACTGAGGACTGATACAGTAGATAACAACAATTCTGTACTGATGGCAGGGCAAAACCATCTTTAATTTATGGAGAAAATCCTGGACGTGGTCTTGGTTCTGCATGCGTTTCTGCTCCCTAAAGTTCAGCCCTGGGAGCAGGGGACAGTGTCCCTGCAGAGATTTATGAGCAGCATGACACCAAAGTTGCAGGCTCACACGGGAAGGGAACAGAATGTACACAGAGATTTCACAACTGATGTCCTGCAGATCAGTTCAGACTTGATTTATGGCCACTCTATTCCATGAGAGATTTCTCTACAATTCATGAGGCTTTGATAAAATCCAAGATCCCTATTCACAGAAAGTCTTATTTGTCAAAAACAGCATCTGGAAGAGAAACACGAGGAGAGCAAGGAGAGTGCAGGAAACACAATGATACATGACATATATATTCCATTATAATGGCTTGGTATTTTTCTACTGGAGAAACAATTTCTTTAATTAAATACAAGCTATACAACAACCCAGCCATGCTTGCATGCTGTGCAGAGTTGCAGAAGGATCTGAACTTCTCAATTTCCTAGCTTTTGACTGTTGATTTAGCACAGTGCTGAAGTTCACCCTGGCACTTAATCTGTTACTAACTGGAGTTCAGATTAATACATATCTTTTAATTTGTGCGCTTCTATAATCTGACCTCTATCCTGAACTTTGATTATGAAACAAAACCAGGACCTGGGTTCCTTCTGCCCTGATTTTCCCCCCCTTTTTACAAGGTAGGCTCTGCAGACCAGCCTGTCTGATGGCACTGCAGCTGTACCACTTTAAACTTGCAGATGATTTGTTTAATAAGAGTAGGATGCAACAAGTTTCTGATGTACCTTGGGACACACTGGGCTTGTCCCTAAAGTCCTCACTGTGCTCCACTAATGCTGTCCAGTGTCTATGCACACTCTCAAGTGCACTAGGAAAAGGCACCACATTAATGCAATCCTTTTTGTGATGAAGGCCTGGTCATCCCAGCAGGAACCAAACAGAAGCCTTGCCTTGGGCCACTGCCCATGTAATGTCTACTACAGAATCTCTTCACAACAACCCCAGTGCAAACAGTGTCACACCAAGGGAAACCTGACCCTGCCTCTCCACAAGCTGCCAACACCTCAGGCAGGGATGCAGGATAGGAATACGCAACCCTGCCCCTGCTGCAGCCCCTTTCCATTAGTTATGAAACCACTGTACAAGATATTTCATTCCCAGCAGTTCCAGCCTTCGTTGCCCAGGAAACTCCCCACCAGTTGCCAGTCCAGATTTATCCCAGCCAACCTCCTGCCCACGTACCTCCTGTGCCCTTTGCACAGCTCTGATACCCTCCCACTGTGCCCAGTGCCCAGAGGACAGCTTTGCCCTTTGTCTGCCTTCTCTGTGTCACTCTGAGCAAGCAGTGCTCTCCTTTGAGAGATCCTGAGATATGAGACTCACCAGTTCCTGGGTCATCTCAGCTGACCTTCTCCAAGCCTCCTCACCTGAATTCAGTCTGTTCTAGACATGGGCAACCCCAAGTGCATGCTGCATCTCAGGCGATGCCTCACCAGGCCAGGGACAAACTTTATGCCAAATACTATGAGCTAACAATCTCATTTCTTGAAAGTAACTGTTCCTGAAAGTTCAAAGAATAACTAACCCACCTTCACACTCTGGGTGTTAAGATACAACAGGAAGACAGCTAAAAAGTAAATAAAGACTATGGTAGAACCAGTTGGGTTGGAAGGGACCTCTAAAGATCCAACCTCTAATCACCCCATAGCTAAGACACAGCACTGACAGCCAGGACTCCTGCTTCCTTCCACAGCAGTCACTAATGTCCTGGCCACATAAAGAGGATGGTAACAGTACCAATCTGTGAGCTGAGGGGACCAGACCAGGAGGTTACACCACTGCTACCTCTTGAAACATCTGAGGTCACCAAACCAAAGACACTCAGGAGCAGCAAACCACTCACCCTCTGGGACACCACGTGCAAACCCCATCCCCTCTACCCACACATGCATCCTGCTTCCTTTTGCTGTACTGATGGCAACAGAGCAATGCTGGACACAGTTGTTCCCAGAAGCTCCCTCCTCCTCCTCCCTGCTGATTCACCAGCCCAAACTCAGCCTTTCCACTTAAGCAGATGACCATAGATGGGTTTTGTGCATTAATTGCTGCTTTCTCCCGAGCCTCTCTACAAACATTGCCAGCCCTCACTCACACTGACATATCTGCACAGCTCCCACGACAACCAGTGGTACAGACAAGGAGAACAGTAATCTGGAGAGTTTGCTTTCAGTCAGTATGTGTTAATCGTGGCGTTTCTTAATTTGCCACCTGTAACCTCACTCTTCTCACACATTCCTCACACAACAGGAGTTTAGATAGCTCATGGACCTTAAAGTACAAGAAGGAACACGTCTTATTCAAATTACACCCCTGTCATATTCAAATTACATCCCTATCAATGACCAAAAACGTAATTTTGGCAAGTTTGGCAGATAAGATCCAATTTGATATATCTCCTCCTGCCACACATCCATTTTCCCCACACCTCACACCCTGCCTTGCAAAAGCCAATGTTTACTTTGGATTGCAGCACATGGAGAGAGGCAAGATCCCAGCTCAAAGCCTCTGGGCACTAAGCCACACCAGCACCAGAGGATGGCTCCCTAGTATGTAATACAAGGGGAGGTTGGGGATTGCAGCTTCTAGGGGGTAAGAAGATAAAACCCCACCCTATACAGTCATATAGCACAGCAGGTGTGGAGACTGAAGATGCCCACTCCAGCAGGACCTGTTGGGCTGGCAGGAACAAGAGAGGCTGCCACATCTGGGCCAGACTGTCAATCCCAGCCTCCTTCTACAGCAGCAGAGACCCTGCAGGAGCTGGACTGCTCCACAGCCTGCTTTCAATCAGCATTTCTATCCAGACACTGCCATGCCATTGAGAAGCACACATAGCAGACCATGATGTGTAGATGCCAGCAGCCAAAAGGAAAGGGTCTGGATAGACAGATCAGTGCTAAAAATACAAAGTAATGGTTCATATCTCTGGAGATAAGAGCCATGAACTCAGCCTGCAAGCAGGTAGGCAGGACAGATGGATCAGCCCACCACACTCGTGGAATACCACAGCACGTGTTCCAGCTGGAGCTCTTAGAGTCACCACGTGCCCCTGGCTGCTCCTTCACTTCTCACAGTAACAGGCTGTTTCTATACCACTAATGCATGCAAAGCCACAATCATGATTTTGTACAGAGATCAAGACAGAGTCTCATCTAGCCAAGCAAGTACAGGGCCCTTACAAAAAGCAGCCTCCCTACATCACAATGCAGAGCAATGGCACAACACATCTAACACAAACTGGTCATGTTTCACTAAGCAAACACTGAGCTGTCACTTCTAACAATGGCAATCGAAGTTGCCAGCACCCTAAGGCTGAGTGTATCATAGCCCTCCATAAACCTGAATCATATGATCACCAAAAAGTACCATTGGACTTAGACATTTCCATGTAAGTGTGCTGGAAGTGCTCCTACACCTTCTCAGCACCAAGCCAATGTGCTTTGGGCAGATTCAGAGATAAAAAGGGGAATAATACTTGCAGATGCTTCAGAGACATCAAGATTAAGCTTGCAGAAGACATTGATATTGCCAGTATTATTTACTAGAAATATACATAAATATATGTACACATATAAACAAAGTTTTCCTATGGATGAGACTCAGCAAGTTCAAAAAGCTACTACACAGACCTCAGTAAAAGCCCACATAAACAGACACATAAAAGATGAACAGTGAAAGGCAAAACATCCTTCCTCCAACAGGCTTCCTCTGTCTCACCAGCATATTCCACACAAGCCTTTTTGTGCCATATTGTTCATCATTAAATCTCCATTAGGGATGGCTGGTGGATGGGTCATCTGCTAAACATGCCAAACTTACAAGCTGGGAAACAAAAGTCCAGAGGGAAAAAAAAAAAAAGGCACTTATCCAAGGTTGCAGACTGACCTGCTCCAATTTGCATATTAAGGATTTCAGTTATAAAACAAATAGCTAAATGCTAAATATAGCCAAGGAGGAGGATTCATTCACCACAGCCAACTTCATGCTGTTAGGAGCCACAGAGCTAGGACAGCCAAATATGAGGCTAAAAAGCCTATTAAACACAACTGGAGAGGCTTCTTTTTCTAGGGAGGTTTGTTCCCCAGCCAGGATAGTCCCTGCATCCAGGGGAGGCACTTGCAGGTCATGAATGGGAGTGTTTACAAAGGATGGGAAAGTGCTGTTTGTTTCAACAGGCAGCTGCTTTTTGTGCCTGTCAGGCTACTGAAAAGTTTCCAGTACTAATTACAGGACACAGAAGTCGTCAGAGCATGATGCAACAGATAAATAGGGGAGGAATATGCCAAAGAAAGAAAAAGAACAGATCAGCCAGAGAAATCCTTTCTCAGTGACTATATCAGAAGCTGGTGCCTTAGGCTGGAAGCCTTCCCTGCCCCACCAGCGGATGTGTTTGCAAAAGAAGTTCATGCAAAAGAAATTGTATTGGTTTTTGTCAGTGAAACACCTTTGTCCTTTGTACAGAAACAGGCAGACAGGCAAAATGACAATGACAATAACAAAACAAAGGGGAAGACATGCACTACAGAAAGAGTTCAAACTGAGCCAGACTGCCCAGAGAGGCTGTGCAAATGCCTTCATTGCTACATTATTCTTTGAAAAATAAAAATCTTCAAACATCTGTCTTGAATGACAGGTGAAGACAGATCCAATCTGGAACAGACAGATGGATCAGATGATTTCTTGAAGTTTCTGTGAAATCTTTCCAGTGTAACCAATATCCACGTGGTCTTTACTACACTACGAAAGTTATTCAGGAAAATAAAATATAATTAATTTCGACCAAGAGCTCTGGCACAGGCAATACAATTTAATTTGAATTACTTTTATAAAGGAAGCATGTGTGAAAGCACAGGAAATGGATTTATAAGGACCAAAAAGGGATTTAAAAGTTCCAAGATCCACATACCCAACATCCCCAGAGCATTTCATTCACAAACCTCAAAGGAGATCAGAATTACAACACCCTTTTTGTACATAGAAGAAACTTATAGAAAGAAAAGATTTTTCTCAGTACTTCTGAAAAAACAGAGATGGCACCACTATCTCCCTGAATAATAACCCATCAAAGCACTTGGGAAGTCCTTCTGAAGTGTTTACTTTATAGACACACAGTATAAATATTTTCAGAAATAATCATTTGGCTTTCACAGGCACAAACAAAGTTATCAAGGGAGTCAACAGCAGAATTCAGAGCATAAACTCTCAAAATAAACCAAAGTTTAGATTCCCTTTGTGCTTCAGTAGACTGGGATGAGGAGATGGAGACTCCATGACAGGCTCAGAAACTGCAACATGGAATTTTGCCACATTCATCTGCAACTATGCAGGTGAGTAAATGTTAGCTCAATAAAAATAAATCACTGAAAGGAAAGTATAACTTAATTTCAGTGCCAATTCACGTCAGCATCATATTTAATTCCATCATTCTGGAGAAAGAAAAAAAAGAAACAAAAATATGACAAAGCTTGGCTTTTTTTCTTCACACATCTTTGCTTATGCTGCATCTGAACATGGCTGTTTCATAGACACAGTTTCACTTATTTAGAATGGGATAATAAAAACCGTAACGGTGTATGGGAATGATTTCCAAAAAGTCCGATGCAGAAACACTGTGAGTTTGCTGTAGGTTTTATTTAAAAGGGGTTTCAACAGGATCCTTTTTTTGGGAATAGCAGAACGTATCAGTCACGTGCAATTAAGTAATTTTTCCACAACAAGAGCTACTGGACAATCATATAAGAGCAAGAAATTAAATCCAGCTATGAGGAAAGTGAATTTGCTTTGTCCTGTTTAGCATCAACGCTCAACAGAGCACACAGACTGCTCTCAGCAGAGCAGGGAAAGGCTCCAAGAGCACGGGGGTGCTGCAGAAAGAGACTTTGTACAATGATACACTGAGAATTCTGTGTGTCTCCAGCAGTGTCAGCCACTAAGAGCTTCCACGTGGGATAAGATAGGAAGGACCCACACGGAGAAGACAGGAATAGAGTAGGACACAAGAAAGACCAAGCCCAAATCCTTACTCTAACCTGGGCTTCTGGAGTGAGCATGGGCAGTTCGTCTTTATTCAGCAACTTAATGTGGTTGTTCTAAAAACCTGACCAGTAAAACAAAGCCCAAGTCATGCTGGAGTGTGACATCACCAGTACTATCAGCCAAGGTGCTCGCACTGGCTAACAAGACCTGAAATTCTACCATAAATACCACAAGAACAGTGATAAAAGAACAACAGCCAGAGACTGATTACTTGGGGGCATTTAAGTCAGCAACAGAGGAAAAAATAATGCTTTCAACCCATGTCAAAAACCTCCTTGGTCATTCTTGTGCTCAGAGCCTTTGGGAGATGGAGAGGAAAAGAGGCACAAGGTATTTATAAAAGGCATCCATGAAAAATATAGATCTTCATAAATATCTATAGATATCTATAGATAAGTGCACACCAATGTCTAACACAGGCTAGCAACAAGTCACATTCAGGTCTAGCTACCCATATCTGGGCATTTCCAGAGCTCTGTAAGTATCTAAACTTTGCCATGCATTGTGTACTCTCTGCAAGTTTCATGGACAGAGGCAGCATTTTTATAAATAAAACCAACAACCTTAATCAGGAGTTTGTTGGTTTTATTTGTTGCTCCTCATCAGGACCATGCCTTGATCCATTTTAACTACCCAGTAACACAACAGAAGAATCAGCCTGGATGTCCTCACAGAGCCACATCCCTTGGTACCAGAAAAGCCCCTCTGGGTTCTCCATCACTTCCTCTGCCAAACCAAAAAGCACAAGTGGGGATAAAGAGGAAACACACCAGGAACTGCTCCTTGATAGAGTAGATTATGGCAGCCTCCAAGGCTAGAGGAGCACATACCAACCCTTGGCCTCAGTAGATAATCCCATCCATACTGATCCTAAGAGCATCTACTGAAACACATGAGGTTTCCCTTAACTGAAGGCAGCCCCACACAAGTGTTCTGAGATGACAGGCTCCAGCACAGCTTCTCCCTGCTGTGCTGCAGTGGCTCTTGCTAATGTTGTCACTTGTGCCATGTCTCAGAGCTGAGCCTTTGAAGTCCTGTACTCCCAGAGATTTCTGGTAGGCAGTGACAACTTTCATGAGAACACTGCCATTTGATGCCGACTCCCTCCTTCCTAATCCCTGGCAGGCTCTAAAAGCAGGCAGGTGATTTCTCAAAATGCTGTATCTCAGACCCAACTTTAAGATCAGGAGCTGCACTATGTTCAAAAGCATCACCACGCCAGCAATGACAGACCTGTGCTGATTAAATGG
Source organism: Picathartes gymnocephalus (assembly GCA_013390045.1). Classification (NCBI taxonomy): domain Eukaryota; kingdom Metazoa; phylum Chordata; class Aves; order Passeriformes; family Picathartidae; genus Picathartes; species Picathartes gymnocephalus. Next base: position 397,008 of record WEKY01032031.1, on the reverse strand, counting down.
GGCTTTCTTGGAGCACGGATGGGGAGAGGAATGCTGTTAGCAGGCAGCTGGGCAGAGGCTAAGGCCAACAAGTCTGGCCAGGCACCCCAAGTATATGTCAGTCCACATGCAGACCAGTTCTTGAGTTGCAACTCCCCCTCAAGGAAACACTTCTAGCCAGCAGTAATGGATGGACTGGTAAAACTTGACATCCATTCCAGCAGGATGAATTTCTGAGACAAGGTTTGTAGGCCTGTGAGACTGATGCTCAACAGAGCAGCAAATAACACTCGGTGCTGACACAGTGCTTTGTCTCCCAGCACTTCCAAAACGTCGCTGCAGCCTGCCTGGATACTGTGGAGATAACAACTCATGCCTCTGTCTCCATCCCCGGATGCTGCCCCAAACACCCTTTGCTGTTTCGTGTCAGGAGATGCAAGGGGCAGAGCCTTCCTGCATCTGCCTGGCTGCTCATAACCTGAGCACTGTGCCAATGCCAGCAGCTCAGCCTGGGCCCTCCTCAGCAGCACATCTTGCAACAGACAAAAAACCCATATTAGATCCTGCAGGATGTGGTTAATGTCGATATCTGGATGGTTAAACAAGAAAAACCGAACGAGGAGACTGAGCCCAGCAAGCAGTCAATCTTCCCAAAGACAAAACACAGTTTTCCTCCCATTTCAAAGCCAAAACTCGCTCGGCACCGAGACGCGGATGCTGACACCCACTCCCACCTCTATCTCCATGGCATCAGGCCGCTGCCTCCCTGGCAGCTCCAACCGCGCGTTTACCGCGACCCAGGAGTAGCGGCGAGCGCCCACCCCGCACCCTGCCTGGGGCTGTCGGTGGCTGCGCGCCCCCGGCAGGCCCGCACCCCCCCGAACCCCCTCCCGCCGCCAGCGGGTGCCGGTGCTGCCAAGCCGAGGAATCCAGCCGGGATGCCGGCCCGCCGAGGATGCTCGGCGCCTTTCCCAGCCCAAGGACAATGCGCGCGGCGGCCAATCCTCCCATCGGTACCGAGCGGCGCATCCCCGCTGCCCGGCCTCCTCCCGCGCCTTCTCCATTCATCCCTCCTTTGTTGTGGCGTGGGCTGGCCGGGCGCTGCCGTTCCTCCCGCTGTCCCCCTTACCCTTGGGCTGCCCGGCGGAGCGGGGCAGGGGGGTCGGTGCGGCCGCAGGATGCGACCCGGCCGGCAGCCGCCCTGCCACTCCCTGCGCGGCCGAGCCGAGAGCCGGGAGGAGGGAGCGGGGAGCCGGGAGGAGGGATCTGGGCGGCGGCTCGGAGCGGTGGGGGCGGAGGAGGATGCGGGGCCGGCACCGCCGCTCCCTCTATCCCTCCCGGCTCACGGCCGGGCCCACACGAACAAAGGGGCCGGTCCGGGGCCGCCCCGCGCCGAAATCCTCCTGGTTGCCGGGCCCTGGCGCCTCCCGAAATCGGGTGGGAGGGTGGAAAGGCAGCAACGGAGGCTCCTCCTGGGTGCCACACAGCGCCGAGCGCTCCTGCCCTAAAACCCGAAATAATCATAAGATCACCTTTTGCTCGCTGGAGCCGCCGCCTCCCTCCCCGCGGCACTGGGAAGGGGCTCTGGGAAGGAGGAGTTCTCTAAGCACACCTGAATTTGGGTGGTAGCTTGATTGATACAAGAAGGAAAGGAGCTGGCGGTGCTTCCTGTAAAAAAAAGAGACCCCCTAATTAGCCGGATTTAACGGCAAAGAGAACACACCTGCAGCCTTGGAAACTCTTTCATTCAAAGCAAGGATGGCCGGACTGAGGTGGTGATCATCAGGGCCTTCACCACCTCCTGCTGTTCCCTCCCAGAGCCGTGCCTGCGCTGACATTGCACGGAGATACAACGGAGCACAGCCACAGAATCATTTAGGTTGAAAAACCCGTTTAAGCTCATCGAGTCCAGCCGTTCCTCCAGCACTGACAAGGCCACCACTAATCTATGTCCCCAAGTGCCAATTCTACACATCTGTTAAATCCCTCCAGGGATTGTGACTCCACCACTGCCCTAGGCAGCTGTGCCAGGGCTTCACAGCTCTTTTGATGAGGATATTTCCCACAATGTCCAATCCAAACCTCCCCTGGTGCTACTAGAGGCCGTTTTCTCTTGTCCTGTCCCGTGTTGCCTGGGATCAGAGCCTGATCCCCCCTGGCTGCACCCTGCTGTCAGGGAGTTGTAGGGAGAGAGAAGGTCCCCCCGAACCTCCTTTTCTCCAGGAAAAGGAGCACCCCCAGCTCCCTCAGCCACTCCTCATCAGACTTGTGCACCAGACCCTTTCCAGCTCTGCTGCCTTTCTCTGAACACATTCCAGCACCTGTCTAGTGACTGTGCCCTGAAACTGCATCCCTAATTTAGACAGGAGTGGAAGTGCTTTGCACAAGGGCCATAACTCTACTCAGTGTACTTTACTTTCTCTACAGACACCCCACATCCCCCAAGGGGCAGCCCAGGATATTTTGCACATCAGATGCTATGGTGGAAGGCCCTAGGGTATACAGAAACAGAGAAGGCTTCCACCCAGCAGTAATGTCGAAATTTGTTACTGTGATGCTGCTCTGTTTTGCCTGCAGGGGCCCAAAAAAGCAAAGGGGAGATAGACGTGAAGGAGGTGCAGGCACCAAAGCAGAGGAGAATGGAGCTGAGGTCAACTGAGCATCATCCAGAACATGAGATTTGACAGTCCTGGCCTTAACAAGATGATCCAGTCTCAGGAGGCAGCTGTAGGCATCCTCATTTTTATCTTGCAGAGAGGAAGCCAAAGTAAGAAGTGAAATGGCTGGTCCAAGCCAAAAATAGAACCTGAAGCACCTGACTTCAACGCCTCTGCTTCAACTGCTAGTTTGCTGTATTTCCCTGACATTTTCTTACACCCAAGCTCAAGTCATTGCTTTGCGGTTCTGGATACAAGAATTTTTGTCTCCTTTCTAATCTATAGTTGCCTAGGGAGACAGTATGTCACCAGGAGAAGAGCTAGATAAGAAAGTGTCTATTGAATCAGGCTTGGACTCCAACAGGACTTCCCTCTTCTCCATCCAGCCCCACCCCTGATTTGCCAGCTCAGTCAGTCCCTATTCTTAGGTCCACGTCTCTTTCCTTGTCCAAATGGTGGTAGAGCAATGGTGGTGACCTCCCTTTGTGAGATTCACAAGAAGCGTTACATACATGCAGACATGCATTTGATAAGGAGTGTAAATTTAAAGCAGTTCTACTTCAGGGTAGGATTTCAAATCAGGAATTGCTTAGAAGCTAAACCTCATTTTTGATCAATTGTACAATTTTATGCTTAATCTTATATACACTAATTTATTCTTCGTACAAATAACTTCCACATAAATGTCTAAATTACAGCCCATGTCTACATGATGACAAAGAAGGTCAGCAAGTCTGGGGTTATATTTTGCCTGCCAATACTCTGTGGTACACACAGCAGCTCCGGGAGGAGAATCAAGCCCACTGGCTTCAAACGATGAAGCTAGAAAAAAAGTTCACAGCTCTTATAGTCATTTCCTTGAATCATTTTGACAAATCTGCCTCTCTGACTAAACTTTCTCAGGGGAATTTCCAGGGAGAGCGAGAAAGATCATCCAGGGACAGAGCTCTGGCAGTGATGTGGCTGAAGTGTCCATAGACTTGAATTTGTGTCTTCTATCAAGTGCTCTCCCACAAAGCTGTCCCTGAGCTTTTGTTGTACCTGCCTGTCACAAAGCTTCAGGATGACTATAAATGTTGAAATGCCATCATCCCACAGACACTACTTTTTCCCAATAACTATTTATTTAGTCACAGGGGGCTTGCGTGCAGGCAAACAACCCCACACTGATGTCCCAGACATGGGAGAGCACAGGAGACACTTAAGTTTCAGCCTATGAAGATGTGAGGACTTGTTAATTTTACACAGGTGAGCAGAATAATGACTTTAATGAAACCATTATGTGTAGAGAGCTGGTATGTGATCTCTGACATCTCTGGGTTATCACATTTGCCTGATAATACTCTCTACTGCCTCTTGTTTTCTGATATGATATATATCTTGTTTTGAAAAGTGGCTTCTCACAGATAGTCAAAACTGTCTCCACTTGACTGATCCATTACTGTGATTTGACAAGTATTTGCATTAGCTGTTGGGATCTCTAAAAAACTTCACTGCTGTTTTCTTTTAAATTATTCTGACAAACAGAAGCATTACACAGACAATGTAGTATAAAAACCAAGGGAATACTTGTGCCTGCATCTAGGGAAACAAAAAGAGCAAACATTTTGTGTTTTGCTGTTATCTATATTGTTTAAATAAAGACAGCCAAAATGTTCAAGTACCTTTCCATTTTATTCACCAGCGTCAGGAGATAAAGCACCTCTCTACAAAGAGCTGATGAGACACTCAATTTGTCACATACCCCAGTAAGTTACCCACCCTAATGCCCCAATCCTTCACTGGTTCCCCAAAGGCAGCAACCTTTTGAAGATTATGGTTCACATAAAGGCCACATGAAGGGATGACAGCAAGACCCCTGATGCCAACAAGGGCTTCAGAGTTGAATCCCTTCATTCTTTTCCCTACCACATTCTTTTCTCTTCATTCTTTTCCCTCCCCTGCCTAGAAATCCCTGCCTATGTACTGTGGGAACTGACTGGTGGCAGAAACTACATTTGAAAATATTGTGCAACTTCATTACTGTCAACTTTCAGTTATGTGATTTCCAACGCCTCAAAGGTGTAGCTGCAATGACAGGGTAAGCTCCAACTGTTCATTCAGGCTGACACTATAAATAGCCTTCTGCATCTGGGGGCAGAACACGAAATTCCAGCATTGGTGGGAGGAACAAGATTAAAGCAGTGATCTAAAGAAAAACTGTTTTTTTCCTTTGATTACAGAGCTGCTGTAAGACCTTCTTATCTTGAGGATCAGTGGCTGCTTTAGGCCTTACTCATTCTAGGCTACGACTAAAGTTCAGAAACTTCTTGTAAACAGTCTTTAAATTAAAATTAAGATCTTGCATCGTTGCAATGATTCAGCCAAGTGGTGACATATTTTCAGGCATTTGTTATCTGACCCAGAGCCACCACAAAGCCTCTAATATCCAGCAGATTTTGCTTTATCTAGATAGGTGAGAGAAACCTCTCATCTTCAGACATTTATATCCAAGCCAACTGTCTAGACTTTCCATATAATGAGTGCAGAGGAACAGGCACTGGGGTGGAATTCCCCTCATCATACTGCAGACACCTAAAATGGATGAATTGCTCTCTAACGATGCTCTGTTCCATCCATGAATTAAAGAGGTATTTGAGAACTAGCCAAATGAGATGTTTAAATTTAAGTGATGAGAATCTCACTTATCTCCCTTCCAGAAACACTCAGCACAGCTGATGGTGCTTATTTGGGTACACAGCTTAGATGTATGTTGGGTACGGCCTTGTCTGAAGGCCTCACTTTGTTCTATTTCACTGGAAGAAATAAGACTGTTGGCCAGGATTCAACATGGGCAATATCTGGCTCCAGGACCTTTTAGGGGAGCACACGTGAATTGTGCAGTGTGCTGGAAAGTGCTTTGTGAAAGGCTTTCTACCAGATGACTTCTGTGAGTTCCTGCATACTTCTTAACATTAAAGGAAGTGTGGGTAGAAATATGTTGAAGGATCATGGCAGTTTTCATTAATTATGAAGATCAAGAGGAGGTCTTACTGCTTTTTTAGTGTATTTCCTATACTTAAATTAGTACATTAACTGTTACTTAAACTTCAATCATCACTATAATTTAATCATTAACACAGTCTAGTTCCTGTTGTTCTACATTTCAAAAGTAAACTACCTTGCTGCAGCAGCAATGATTCCAAAGAATGTGGGGCAGCACTCCACACAAATACAAAACAATAAGATGGATCCCACTGCACGATTGAAGAAATAGTGCCATTTTCATCACAAAGGCTGTTTCCTGCCCATGAGGCCAAAGGCAAGTGGATGTTCAGAGAAATTCAGCATCCACTAAGTGGAGGCCTTCCGGAATTCTGTCCTCTGATACCATGTTTGTCCAAATGCCCTATGCAAGTTCACACTGGCAGTGGAGAACTTGGAATAGCTCTTTTATTAAGTCAGTAGATTATTGTCAGCCTTTCGTGTGAAGATGAAGCTCTTCTTTACAGATGAAGTAAATGAGTCATAGAGAGAAGAAGTAACATATCTGTTCATTCAACTGAGACAGAAATATGTTGGTCGACATCTGCATTGCAGTCAAACATCTACAACTAAGCATGACTGAAATAAAGTAATACAGGAGGATCAGAGCATGGAGAGACTGAAGGGAGATTTGGCAGTAATGAGCATAACATCTTATTCATGGGTGGCAGGGAACAACACAGCAAAAAAACCAGAGGTTAAGTAGTGAATAAACCGTTCCAGCACAGTACCACATATTTATTTTCCATGTTATTGCCCTAAACTTTGTTGCTTGTCTAAATCAAGACTAAAGATCAGACTGTCCTTTACTTAGTTCATTTTCAAAGATCAGGGCAACTGCCAGTTGCAGTTACCCAGGCTGGCATAGAGATAAAAGAGACTTGTAAGCCTCCTGACCTCAAAGGTGAGCAAAAAACACCTTATTTTGTAGACTTGGAATCAAATTTGAGAAGTATAAGTTTGTTGTCCAAAGGCGTCTCTAACACACAGAATCCTGGTAACCAGACTCTGGGCATTATCATGTTCTTCATTCAGTTCATGCACTTCTCTTTATACACTTCCAATCCAGAGAAGAAAGCCAGCCTTAGAGCTCCCAGTGTGGTGTCCTACACTCTATTGATTAGGTGAAGCATAGCCTGTTTTATAAAGCCTCTGGTAATTCTCTGCACAGTTCCATGTGTCCTCCAAAAAGCAGAGAGACAAAGATCCCCCATAATGGGGCAACTCTGCATTTTCCCAGATGTCAAAGCATCATGGGCATGCCTGCAAACCCTCCAAGCTCAGTCTCTGTGCATTGCAAATCAAAATTCCTTCTGGATCAGTATTTTTCATTGGATGTTAAAAAATTATTCCTGTGTCACTCATCAACAGGAGGTGAACCCCTGGAAGGCAGACAAAGCAACAGCTCAAGCCCAGCTCACATTCACCCTAATGACAATATGTAACATTTTGTGACCTTTCTGCACCTTTATCACCTTATGTCATGGCATTTCAGGAGATTTTAAAATAGGTTTTCACTGATCAGACAAAAAGGGATGTCTCTGAAGAACAGCATAGTCACAGAGGACTTAGAGCACACAGTTTATACAGCTCTACTGCTTGGGAAGCACCTTGACTAATTAAGAATCCTCCTCCAGTGCAGCAATAAAGTACATTTTACATTAACCACAACTGAAATACTGAGCAATGTCTTCAACATCTTTGTTTAATTTAACAGAGAAGTGGATGAAATAACTAAATAATCACCAAAAGTAATATTCTTCAAAATCTAAGACCTTTTTCTGAGCTATTGGTCAATTTGTATTTAACCTATACAGTGTCATACACAAATACTCTGCATGTACAAACATGTAAATACATGCATATAGGTATGCTTATTAATATGCATAAACCCTGCACAAATGTAATTGTGTAACTCATTAAAGGAAGAAGTCAAATGTGCTCAGTATAGGGAACAAAGGCCACATTCTAAGGCCAAACCTCCCTCTTCTTGGGCAAGGCATTTCAAACTTTCCTGGTTTAGTTTTGCCACATGTGTATTGGCAGCATCTTTCTTCCATTAAATGTGCCACCTGGATGAAGGGATTTTTAACTATTCAGGTAAAGTTTCTATCAAAATGTCACTGACAAGCCTACATGCAGAACTGGAAAGCTAAATGCCAGAATAGACTTGGAAACAATTATGAAAATATATCTACCAAACTGACCTGTTGTTAGCTGATATGAGTACTGAATTCGGAGACTGTCTTAGCAGAATTATTGAGGAGGATCCAGAAGTGGCGTGGGAATCAGTCTCGGATCTCAGCTCTGGTACCAGTGGAACAGTCAAAAGAAATACCTGCATGAAAAGCTTTGTTTGGCAGCCTGGAAATCTCCAGGACAAATTATGTTTAGGGGATAATAGTTTCTAAAGCCCAGAAAAAAACCCCATAGCAAATACTTTTGGTATTTACTCATATGGGTAAGAAAGTAGTATTTGACATCCCTTCACTTCATCCATTAAGTCTTCAAAGTAGGAGTTCAACCACAGTAACCAACGGGGTAAATGCTATTATTTAATATTATTGTTTGCATATCCTGTCTATTAAATCTGAACAAAGTGCCAAGACAAGAGGAGCTGCAAGAAAAATTAAGCTAATGCAAAAGAATCTTGATAAACTCTTGAAACTGATAGAAAAATCAAGGTGTGATTCAGCTATGACAAGAGATTGTACAACTCTACATTTATCTGGACAAATAATAAAATAATAATAAAAAAAAAAAGGTGGGGAAAAGACTGAAAACCAAGCATTAGCCATGCTCTGAGAAAAAGATAACCAAAAATTTCAGTTCAAACTGAAATGTTTTCATTCCTCAGTTACAAACTGCTTGAAATAAGGTATTACCAAGTCAGCTGTTCTTCAGTATTGGCTCCAGACTGCACAGCTCACACTGCAGTCACTGGACTAAACCCTTGAGCCCTTTCCTCTCTCCTCTGTTCTCCTTGTCAGTGAAGCCAGAGGCATCAGCAACCACAGCAATAAAAAGCACTGGCAGTGGTTTCCTCCCTTCATGGCTCCAGGAGAACAGCTCATATTTCATTCATGAAAAACGAGGCCTCTGGAGGCCTAAGCAAAAAAATCAGGAAGTAAATATTTCTTGGGACAGTTGGTCACAGGCTGGCAAGTCTCCAGGACATCAGGAAGGAGGGGCAGGGTTGCAGGATGGAAGCATGAAAGCTGCTTTCCTTCCAGCCTTCCTGCCATGGTAGGAAGGAGGATCACAACGGGAAAACTGCAACAGGAATGTCCATGTGGTCACTCAGGAGGGAACAAGCTCAGCTGGTGTCCTGCAGTGGGGATCCTGCAGGGAGTCACTGCCTTAGAGGGGGAATCCAAAATGTGCAGTCAGCACAGATGCATTACAGGATGGGATCCCTCCAAGGTTTAGTTGGGAGAGCTTGATATTTACCCCAGCCACTTGCACAAGCTGTTGCTTTGAGTTCTCAGGGTAATTCCTCTCCCTACTTTGCCACACTCCACTCATGTCCCAAAATTACATCATTTTGCAAGTGCCTTCAGAACAGGACCACACCTGAGCCCAGAATAAGCACCTTCATGGGAAAAGAGATCTCTGCCCAGAGAGACAGACAGCCCTCTTCCATTTCCTTGTGCCCCCAATAACAGACCACCCTTATTATCAGTAGAGAAAACAATCCTCTGCAATCCTTTGCTTTCCTGAGAAGACTATGTGAAGGTGCAGATGTCATCTGTCATCTCTAGTTGCATGCAGAGGAACAACGATCGGTCCCTCACAGTTCAAACCCAGCACTGGCTCCCTCAGGAGCCTTTCTATCAGCACTGACTGGTTCTGAACTTCAATGAGTTTGCACAAGACACTGTAACAAGAACTTTCTGAGAAGCCTGAGCTTCTCCTTTAGCCCTCAGTATGCCTCCCCTGTATGGCTGAGCAAATGAGAAACAAGTCATAGTGGAGCAGTCAGAATGAAAGGAAGGGCAAAAACCAACACAATAAAAACTCCCACACATGAGGAGAGGCAGAAAAATGCACCTTGGGATGCAGCAGCCAAAATTCATTGAATATGTCAACATTTTATACGCAAGGCTTTCCTGGGTAGCAGCAAAATATATGGATTAATAATGACATGTGGTGTGATTAGATAAAAAGTAAATTTATGTTTAAAGTGCTCTTTATGGTATGGGGGTAAGAGGAGGAAGAAATAACAACTTTCCTGTTGTATTTATGTTTTAGAGGAAACCACTACCTTACAGCAGGTCAGCAGAAAAAGCAACCAGGCTGCAAGGAAATCAGGCATTTTCAGGGAAGTGACTAAACACCAGGAGGTTATCCAATGTGTGTTCAAACGAGCAGATGAGTCCCACTTACTCTGTAAGGCACGGTCTGAGAGGATTTGTTCACTGGGAAGTGGCACAGCCCAGGTGACTAAGGCAAGAAAGAGAAACTTTCTCTCTTCTCCCCTATTTCTCAGACTTCTGTGATAACTGGAAATAATAAACAACAAATGTCTTAAATCGAAGGATATAGTGAACCTAATTAAGGTTTAATTTAGGGAAGGACCCTTAAATTTAGGGAGTTAGCCCAGGTAGAGGAGAGACTGGATTGCAAGGCTAATAAACAAAGGCTTACCTGCACAGGCATGTCCTGTCACAGCTCCTTTGAAAGAGGCTGCCTGGAGCCCTAGGGCCAACTCTACCTAGGCAGTGCCAGCTCACGCAGCACCTGGATTTTGCTGGACTTCAACCCCATAAACCAGAATACACCTTCATCCAATAGCGTAGGACTGTGTCCTTTCATATCCTCCCAGACTAAGGAAAGGTTCACAAGTCATTTTCTCCATGGACAATCAACTGAATGTTTTGGTATTTGGCTCTAGACTTACTAGACCAAGTCACCATTTCAATCCCAAATTCATATGCAGTCACTAAAACAAGCCTTAAGAGTCCAAGTCCTGTTTTTGATTCCTTATCTAGGCAAAACCACACGAAACATTTGGAGTAAAAAATCACCTGTGCACACAGAGATCTGAAGGTAATAATTCCTTTTTTATTTTTGTTAGATTTTTCTCACGTTTTCTATCATGAGCACTCTAAATCAAACCAGACTTGACCCTTACCTTAACCTTTTGCTGAATTCCTCCTTTATGCTTTAGGAACTTGATGGCTTGGAATACGGCAGCTCTTCCTTCTGATACTTCTATATCCATGCTCTGCAGACTTGAATGAATCCAGAGTTCCCCAGCCTGTTAAATCCTGGACTGTTGATAAACAACAACATTATTGCATTTACATCTGTGACATGTACAAAATGAATGCAGATGAATGTCAAGATTTATTCTGTTGCATTCAGTCAAACAAGGTCTCTGATCAAGTTCTGCCCGGCATTTAAGACATGGCTGGAATGGGTTGCATAATGCCATGCAGTACCAATTAGGGGCAGTCAATGGAGAACGTTCCCAGACTGCTAATGCAAGGAATGAGCACAAGAAAGTACAAATGCTGGATGCCCTCTGGCAGTATTGTGCTGTATCATGGCTGCATGGTGTCTGACCAAAAGTCAAGCAATACTGTAACTTTAAAAAGTACAATCCACTTCATTATCAAATTTGTTGCAAATTTCTTTTGAAGTTTCTGATAAACATAAATCAAGCCAGTCCACACTCCCATTTTTACGGGAAACAGAGACCAAGTGTTACATCTGAAAACACAAAGAGAGTGGCACACTGGTAAAAGAACGGATGAACCCAGATTGTCTACCTCCATTTCAAACTCTTGGATTGTACCATTCATCAGAGCCCCCAAATCACTCCTCTGGTTCTGCACCAGCTTGGGCCTGAGTCTTCAAGCAGAAAACTCACAGAGCCATTAGGTTCTTTCTTCTTCATTAAGATCCTTCCCCTTATACAAGGGAGCCCCAGCAAGCACTTGCTCTGCAAGATGCTCTTGGCAACATCTACATTTGGCAGTAAGTCATGCACAGAGTCACTTTCTCAGCTTCCTCAGTGAAAAGGTGAAGGCTGTGTCCTCCCTAGAGACAAGCAGAACCCTGCCACAGTCACTAATGGTGACATAAGATCCTGACACAGAGGAGAAAAGGTGATGCTCCTTATCAGCCCGAGCTGCAGTTGCAAACAGACAAGTGCTCCCAGGGAGGCTGAACAAGAAAAGCATGGCAAGCACAAAGGATCATTCCTCTCTCCTACATTGTCAGCTTCATCAACTCCGTTAGGAGCCAACAGCTGCATTTTGGCATCTAGGAAAAATGAACGTGTAGAGAATGTACCTGGTTCTGCAGACAAAAGAGGAATTCTAGGAGACAGTCAGTTCTCTTGGGTGTCATGGGTGACCTGTGTGGCTTTAACCCAGGTGTCCATACTCCCTCTACTGACTAAAGCTGTAACCACGTGGCTGGACTTGGGCTGGACACTTGTTGCTCTCTATTATGTGCTTAAAGAAGAAAGGAAATTTCAGTCACATTTTCAGTCTTAAGTATGCAAAGTGTAGGAGAGTAGGACTGGCTAGTCACTGTTGCTGCATCCTTTTTTTGTAACCTATCATAAAGCTCTGGACAAATGCCTGAACACATGCAGAAAAATCATAATAAAACTTCTCTGGCTTAAAATGGCACTTAAAACCCATTCTTTTAGATATTTTCAGATGCTTATAGAAAAGAATTGTAAATATATGCAACTTTACAGTCTCCCAGTAGCAATACTTGATCTTCCCTGCTGCGCTGTCACCATGATCTGTGCCTTGCCTCGCTTCCAGCACTATGAATTTCCCAACTGCAAATGTTGGTGGCACGCTGCTTAAAATTTTGTGTGTCAGCATTAAAAAAAGACTTAAAGGTACTTAATGAAAATGTAAAAAACAATGAGATGCTGCAAATAGAAGTGCTTGGGTAACAGTGGGCAGGTGTCATGTTGTATTTACCCAGAGTGTGCTGGTGACCTGCTGTTGCTCTGTAGCTCTTGGAGATGCACAAGAGTAAGGATGAGGCAGTGGATGGAGAAAAAAACAGGGAGATGGCCATGTGCTGGTGAAGAGGAACTGTGGCACCTTAGCCATTACACTTAGCAAGAAATTTTAAAGGGTACCCATAAAATTAGCTCAGCGCAGCTGTACCCCTAGGGCCATTGTATGGCTAAACACATGAAGATCGGACAGGGCTTGTGATGCTACAAGAACAAGGACAGGTTAATACCTGCATATACTGACAGGATCATCCCATTTTGCTCTAGAGCTCAGGCACAGCAGCTCTGCAGGAATCAGGGCCCCTGTCAGTCTGCGTGCAGACAAGGTCAGGCTCAGGAAACCTCCTAATACGGTGATGCCCTATTTCATGAAGCAACAGCCCAGCCTCCCTTCTAACAGCCCCATCATTACTTTCACTCCCACTATTTGTTCTAGCTCTGCTCTCTGCTGTCAGCCTCAGTGATCACAAGATAAAGTGGTTGGTAGCATGAGAATTCATTTCACTCTCTCCAGCCTAGCTGTGTAAAAGGAAGAGAGTGCAGAGAGGGAACAGCCTGCAAGGGGACTGCAGACTCCACACGTCCCTGGCAGCGAGGCCATCTGTGCTCTGTGACCTACTTGTGGCTGTGAAACAGCAGCAGGCTGCACTTGGAGCTGGAGCTTTAACTGTGGCCGTGGGACCAGCAATGGACAGCCAAGGAACTCTGCACTTCTCTTGATACTGCAATTTAAGGTCTCAGCTCCTTGCCTTCTAGCCCTGCAGGATAACATGCATGAGTGTTAGCCCTAACAGTAGCAGTAAGCTGAACTCACAGCTTTAACCCAAAAGCAAAACAACCTTGAACAGTAAACGGTTCTCCCCTCCTTCCCCAAACCACTGCATACAAGGCATTTTTATTACTGAATATACAGATCCATATTTTTTGCTAACAATTGCCTGAAGTTAGTTTCCTTTCATGCTTTCTTGCTATTGCATTCTGGGTTTTACACCTCACATCACCTTTGCTCTTGCTTTTCACTGTCTTCAACTACTGCCTCACTTCTAGTGTCTTCACTAATTTCAATTTGTTGTTCAAACTCCAGACAAGCCACCGTTGCTTCCACCAATCACAGCATACAAAGCAGCAATTCTTTTGCCACGACTTCTGCATTTACCCAGTTCTCTGGCAAAACGTGTTGTACTGGGCTTTAGCTTCCCCATGGGGACTAGAGCTTGAACCCTTGACTAGAGCTGGTCTGAGAAGAGCTTCCGCTTTAGAAGACCTGTTCCCTACACCTCAAGAATCTGCAGCTGGGCAACTTCCTTGCTGCTGGGCTGCCCACAAGATCATGATTTATTTCTCTGATGGGGATCCCCACTACTAGTAATAGATGCTGTTTGAATATACTCAAGAGGATCACTCCCATTGCTGAATAAATCATTAGCAAAAAGCCTTTCTCTGTACTCTACACTGATTACAGGTACTTAGTAAGCTTTTCTACACATCTTTTGGGGTGTGAGGGAGAAAGGTCTGAAAGAATAATCTTAAATTCAGGATTATTCTCCTTTCAGGATGACACAGTACATCTGAATACACGTGTATTTAGGCATTGCTGATGACACATCAAAAGTTCTGCTATTTCAGCATTCAATGTGGAATTCATTTAACCCTGGATGGTATCCTGTGACCTCAGCTGTCGAACTACAATAAGAACAGTTTGGATTTTGGAACATGATGGGTTTTAAAACTTTCAGCTCATATTTTGCCTGTCCACCTGCGATATATCTCTATCAATATTGTTGTGCCTTCAATAAATACTTGTTCTGTATTTGACAAATCACTGTGAGAAGCTCCTGCCTATGCTGCGGCTACAGCTCTTTAGGAGACCATGCTCAAAACCACATTTATTTCAACTGTTTGCAGACACATATCACAAAATCTGTCATCAGGTGCTCTGCAACAACTCTTATCATTAGCCTTTCGTACTGTCCTTTGAGTGCTTATCAGCAACAATTCTACACATAGAGAGGTAGAATTAATGCTAGCTAGGAAAACGATATCTTATGTAGAAGATGGTACTTCCTAAGAGCAGAACTACTGTTTAATTTTGCAAGAAATCAAAGCATATCCAGGGTGCTGCACTGACAGGCTGTTATGACCAACAGTGCTGCAGTATTTCACTGTCTCACATTGCATTCTGATGAGCACCGCAGAAAAATAAATCTAAAGACAAGAGTAACATAGTGAGTTTGAGTATTACAGGAACAGTCTGAATACAAAAAAAAAAATGCCAGCTCTCACTCTCATATGCCATATAATTATGATGTTATTAAATTATCTTCTTTACCTCCAATGGAGGCGGTTGATCCATTGTTGATATTAACTCAGCCAGGCACATGAAGGGTGCAGAACACTTCCAATTTTACCCTTACATAACACTTATCCTACAACCACTGGGAACCACTACAGCTATTAATAAAAACAATTGCAAAACAAGATTGAAGCACTTACCATAAAAACGCAGATATGAAACTGCACTTTGCAAAACAGAAACTTCAGCCTCCAGAGTTTTTGAGCCTTAGGAGAAACTCATTGAACTCCATCACTGTCAGGTCATAGGCAGAACCAGTTTTACAGGCTGAAGGCAAATGCTTATATACCAACCTCAAAACACCAATAACAGGCACAGTACCACTGGAATACAAATGTTGTGAGGAGTAAGAGGAAGTTACTCCCTCAGAGGAGCATCACTGCTCACACTGAGCTGCAAACATGGTCAGTTCTGACTTCCTGCCTCACACCAATCTTAAATTAGAAACACTTTCCAAGGAATCAGGGCCCAGACTGAAGGACAGATGCTCTGCTCACTGAGCTAACAGAAATGTCATTAATTACGTGGAGCATAAACAGAGCTGAAAGATGTACCAAGGCCCCAGTAACTACTGAGGTTGAAAATGAGTACTGATTTCCAAATTCTAATGCTATGGATACAACAACCCTGTTCTCTCTCAGGGGCTGGTAGCATGTAGAGGCACCAATGAGCTTGGTACCATAACAGTTCATGAAAATTATCAATTAAGAAAAAAAAATTGAGTCTTGACTTAGGTGGATGAGCCACCTTTATTTAATCTGGAAAAGAACATTTAGAATCATAGAATCTCAGAATGGTTTGAGTTGGAAAGGACCTTAAAGCTCATTTCATTCCACCCTCTCCCATGGGGACACCTTCCAGTAGACAAGATTGCTCCAAGCTTATCCAACTTTCTCCTGAACATTTCCAGGGACAGGGCAGCCAGGGCTTCCCTGGACAGCCTGTACACATTATACGCGTTCAATAAATGTAACTGCTTACAATATTTTGCAATGCACCTTCTATTGTTTTCATTTTACGGGGGTTAAATAGAAGAAACAAAGTTTTAGGTCCCTGAAATGCAAACGTGTTATTGTTGTTATTATCTTAACACGCAGTAGGGTAGGAAGCCGAGCGAGTCCCAACAGCCGGTGACACGACCGCCCAGCCGAGCTGCGAGCGGCCTCCCCTCACCAACAGTCGTTCCCCGGCACGGCAGAGTCCAGCCCAGTCCGGCCCGGCCCCACCACCACGGACCTGGGCTGCCGCCTCCCGGCCTCACTGAACAGCCAAAGGAGCCGGTAACCGGCTGGAGAGCGCCCGGCCCGGCCCGGCCCGCCCCAGAGGCGGGGCGGTAACGCGGCCCTCCCTCCCCTCACAGCGGCGGCGGCGGCGGCGACAGGGAGGCGGGCCGGGAGCGCCAGCTGCACCGTCATGGAGGTGGATGTGGCGGAGGACGAGAAGGCCGGACCGTCGGCAGGCGAGAAGCGGGGAGCCGCCGACCCCACGGGGGCCGCTCCCGGCGGTAGCAGCGGCCACTACGAGCTGCCCTGGTGAGCAGGGGCAGCGGGTGAGGGAGCGTGTCCGCCCTGAGGCGCCATGAGCGCCCGCCAGAGGGAACGGGGGCGGGCGGGGCGCGCCGTGATTGGTGGAGAGCGGGGACTGTGTGCGGTACAGCCAATGGGGTGAGGGCGGGGCGCGCGGTGATTGGTGCAGGGCGGCACAGCCAATGGGGTGCGGGCGGGGTGCGCTGTTGGCGGGAGGGCGGGGGTTGTGGCGGCCGAGGGAGTTGTGGCGGCCGGACCCGGCCACGGTCAGACTCGCGTGTTCAAGGCTGTCCTCCGATGCCTGCCGGGCTGTAGGAGCTCAGTCTGGCTTGGAACTGGGGACTCTGCCTGCGCACTGTGACGTGCCCGGTCTGCTGCCGGGGCTGGGAAGACAGGAATCACAGAATAGTTTGGGTTGGAAGGGACCTTAAAGGCCATCTCGTCCCAGCCTCCTGCCCTGGGCAGGGATACCGTGCACTAGACCAGGTTGCTCCAAGCCCCGTCCAACCTGGCCTTGAACACTTCAGAAATCAAAAGTGAAGAAAATCACATTGTTTTCCTTTGTAATGCAGAGAAAGTCAGCCCTGCACTGTGTTGACCATGGGGCAACACACAGGGCAGCTTCTCCCCTCAGGCTGAGGCACCGAATTCCTGTTTGAGTTGAGCATTTTTCCCTCCTTTTGCTTTTTTATACCAACGGAAGTAAAACCTTTCAGGGTGGTACAGCCCTGGCACAGGTTGCCCACAGAAGCTGTGGCTGCCCCATCCTGGGAAGTGTTCAAGGCCAGATTGGATCTGGAGCAACCTGGTCTAGTGGAAGGTGTCCCTGCCCATGGCAGGAGGCTGCAATGAGATGGCCTTTAAGGTCCTTTCCAAGCCAAACCATTCTGGGATTCTCAGTCAATGATTTGTGCTGTGGAATACTGTGCTTAGCAATGACAGAGACCCTGCAGCACGTGCACTGAAGACATGTCCAGTCATCTTTGTCCCATGCTCTCTTAAACATAATCCTCCTTGTCCATCACTCTAAAGCACTATTAAAGTGTTATTAGATGTGGTGAAGTGTGTGGAGTTTTACTTTTACAGGGTGGAAAAATACAGACCCATGAAACTGTCCGAAATAGTTGGAAATGAAGATACTGTGAGCAGGTTGGAGGTGTGTAGCTGTCCATGTATCTTTTTGCAGGTTATCTCAAAAAACCCCATATTTCTGCATAGATCCATAGGCTAGTAAAAACACTATTGTGTTTTTACATCCGTACTTGAGTGTGTGGGAGAAAGCTTCCTGATTTACCTAAAAATTTAGAAGTTTTCCATGATATTTGAGTGATGTGTAAGGAAATATGCCTTCTTCAATTGGGATGCTTAAATTGGCATTTGATACAGTTTAGAGGATTTGTAGCTGTTATAATAATATTGTTTCAATTACTAAATATAGTTCGTGTAACAACAGAAAGAAACATAATGTTTTTTCTTTGAAATGTTTGCCTTATCAATGCTGCCCTGGAAGTGTCCAAGGCAATGTTGGATGGGGCTTGGAGCAACCTGGTCTAGTAGAAGGTGTCTCTTTCCATTGCAGGAGGTTGGAGTGAGATGGGCTTCAAGGCCCCTTCCAATTCTAACTACTCCTGGATTCTAAAATGCTTTGACAAATTGGTCTGAACACAGTATTTGTTAACAGAAGGATTATACTAGTAAATATATAATTAAAACAGCTGCAAAGGAAAGAGTACTAAAGACCTGTGGCATTAAGTACTTTTAAATATTTCCATATTATTCTAGGGGCTGATTTCTAACAGTTCAATTAAAAAAAACCAAACATAGGAAAGCAGCAAGGTTCAAAAAAATGAAGACAGGAGGGGGAAAAAAGAAGCATGTTTCTGATGCTTAAAATAGAACAGAATTGAACCTATTTGCTCATGTTATTTTCTTACATAATTTCTTATTATCATTCTTTCTTAGGTCTTTGCAAAAGAAGGGAATGTACCAAATATTATAATTGCTGTGAGTATTGCTGTGTTGTGCTGTATTTCACTTGGTTTTGGATTGGAAATCTAGCCAGGATGGCCTCCCAGTACAGATGGGCTTTGTGCCTGAGTGTACTGGTGAGGGAGATGTTGGTTGTGTGGTCTTGGACCAATGTTCTTGGCAGAATACACAGGGAAACAAGTTTAAATCTACTTCAGGTGCCTGCTGAAACACATCCTGTGCTTCTCCCTGCAGTGTATCTCCTCTGTTAGGAGCAGAATCCTGAGCTCAGGCACAGTTTCCAGGCTAGTGTTTTCTCGCAGTTTCTCTGTTGCAGCCTTTTTTCATGACTGAGGAGATTTGTAGAGAGCACGGCTTAGAAAATCACATTAAACTTACCAGCAGTTGTTGCATTGTCACATTTTTAGGGCCCTCCAGGAACAGGTAAAACCACCAGTATCCTGTGTTTGGCTCGTGCTCTGCTTGGTCCTGCATTAAAGGATGCTGTTCTGGAACTGAATGCCTCAAATGACAGGTGAGGATGAATAAACCTACCAAATTTTTAATGAAGAAGCAATTTTCCATTAAACCCAGGCCAGTTTGATAGGCTTAATGCTATAGTAAGTCCTCTAAGACTTATTTTAGTGCAGTCTTTCCAACTCAAAGTTAGGCGATCTTTGGTGTTCCCCCATCAACACAGATATTATTTCTTCATGTTTTATAAACTTCATAGATACTTTCATAAATGAAAATATAAACAGGTAGAGTGCAGAACCCATCATTATACTTTTTTCTCAAATTTATTTGAGAGTTAAGTTTCCCACTGCATTAATGAGGATTCTAAGAATGAAAAGTGAACAGGTTGTTTATACTGAAACTCCTCAGTGCTTAAGAGTGAGAGAAATTAGGGCTATAAGGGCAGTTGAGGATTAAAATGTAGGATCAGGGTGTTAGGTGTGTAGAGGACACTGACTGTACTCCAAGGATCAGGCACTAAGGGCTGATTATATTTCCCAAGTTCTGTTCAGACCCATCCTGAAGTATACTGACATTTCCTGGTGGGTTGTCTGAGCACAATACACTTTTACCTACTCTGTTAGTACTCAGTTACGGAAGGACTACAGAATCACAACATTCTTTTTCTAAACAGAACAAAACAGTAAAATCCTTTCTTAATAAAAGTAGGTCTTTGCACAGACTCTGTCTAGGAAAGTGTCTGTGTTGTGTTGATGTGATTCAGTCTATCTAGCTGTTTTTGTTAAACTCTTCTGAGCTACTGCTGGGGCTGTGGGTGGAGCTGTGGGAAGAACTGGCAAAGCAATCTTAAATGCTCCTGCCTTTATTTATTACCCTTTCCTTGTGCCAAACAGAAGTAATTTTGTGGTGGTACTGCAAGCAAAGTTACTGGCTTTGTGTATGTTTATATTGCTACTGTTAAATTATTTTCCTCAAGACCCCCAAAACCAAGGACTGTTGATGTTTGAATCCAAATCAGTTGGACAGTCTGGCTTAAAGCATGGTTCCGCAGCAGTTGTAGTGAAACAGCTGAAGGGGCAGGAACAAACAGTGGTAGAACCAGGAGCACTTCAGCTGCAGTGGCTGATGAAAAAAACCTATTCTGTATTTTCAACCAACTTATTATGAATCAATTGAATTATTGTTCCAGAGGCATTGATGTTGTAAGAAACAAAATCAAAATGTTTGCCCAGCAAAAGGTCACACTTCCTAAAGGTCGGCATAAAATAATCATCCTTGATGAAGCAGACAGGTATGTTGTTTTTTCTTGACCTCAGCTACTGTGTGAAATGTGCTGCATCTCTCCTGTCTGTACAGCTCCAATCTTGGACAGTACTGAGTGTTTCTATCAAACTGTTCAAAATAATTTGTTAGGAAATGAATATGGATTGAACAGTGATTTTATGGGAGTACTCACAGCAAGCAGAGATCATTGCTTCAAGAGATGCTGAATATTGCCGTGGAATGCTTTGGATATGAAACAGAGCAGTTTACTGGAAAGATGCCCCATCCCTGGAATTGTTTAAGGCCAGGTTGGACGGGGCTTGGAGCAACCTAATCTCATGGAAAGGTGTCCTGTCTATGGCAGGGGCTTGGAACTGGATGAGCTTTAAGGTCCCTTCCAACCCAAACCATTTTTTGACTCTGTGATTCCTTCTCTTTGGGAAGACTTTGGCTCATGTAGAGAATTTCACTGGATGAAAATGGGACATTCTCCTCCTCCGTGTTCTTAGCAGTGTTCTTCAGAGCATTAATGATTTCATTTTGCATGTCATAGATGTCATTTTGCATGTTATGGAGGTCTCAGTGACTACCTGCTTTGCAGGGTGGTTTGTTCACATGACTAGAAAAAGCTGCTTAGTTTATCAAACCAGAATATTACAAAGCACAGCTTAATATCAGTAAACTCTGAAGCTTGTATGAAAATAGTTCTTAGGCTGCACCTATGAGTGAGTGAAGGGCAAAATCTGTCCTAACTCCTTGTCTCCCCTCAGCATGACAGATGGAGCACAGCAAGCGTTGAGAAGAACAATGGAAATTTATTCCAAAACAACACGCTTTGCACTTGCATGCAATGCCTCTGACAAAATCATAGGTAAGTGCTGCTGATTCCTGCATGTTCATGTCATGTGTTCTCCATACTGTTGGCTAACTTCCAAGGCAGCTTCCAGAAATACCTTGGACCAACTTGTTGCAAGAAAGCATGGTACTTCTGAAAAATCAAGCCACCTGTACTTCAGCTGATGAAAGAGTTTATTTATGTAGTCAGGGAACCCTCTGAGCAGCTGTTTTTGATGGATAGTGCCATATGTGACTGCAGAAGCAGATTTCTCATGCTTTGGGCTTAATCTGCATCCAACTCTGCTGCTGTTCAAGATGTTTGATGTACTGTTTACTGGGTATCAAACCCTTTTTTTCCTTTCTGAATCATAATCTTAAGTTTGCCTATAGGTGAACACACTGCAGACCTTTAGACTTCTCTTGAAAAAATAACGTGATCAACATCTGTATTCAGAAATCCAGGAGAACAGAGGAAGCTGAGCTTTGTATGAATTTCCACATAACTGAGAAAACTCCAGTAGCACATTTGGGCTCAAGGGAAGGACCATAACAATTGTATGTGCTTAAGGAGAGGCTGTGTTCTGCTTGGAGGTTACATGTCCTTTTTCCTTAAAAGACATAAGAATTGTTGGAAACTGAAATGAAGACATATGTTTGGTTGTTTTTGGAGAAAAAGGGGGAGAAGCTAATTACACATCTCTGTCCTCAGAACCTATTCAGTCTCGGTGTGCAGTGCTGCGTTACACCAAGCTGACAGACTCACAAATCCTTGCCAGGCTACTGAAAATTGTTGAGAAAGAGGATGTAGCATATACAGATGATGGACTGGAAGCCATTATCTTCACAGCCCAAGGTGATATGAGACAGGTAAAATGAGAAAGACAATGAAACAAAGGCTTGTATCTAAAGCAAAAAACTTTTGAATTGCAGCTCTCAAGGATTTCTCTCTGGAGAGGTAAAGCAAATGAGGATGTCACTTGTGGCCCAAGAGTAACTAAACTATTTGGTTTTGTGAGGGTTTAAAATACTCCTTAAAAGTGAATTGGTGGGAAGTGGATACCAAATTTGTGTGAGGAAATAAAGTCAACATAAATTCCTGATTTTTTTCTGTTGTTTAATTGCAAACTGCTTATTTGGCATCATTTCCTGAAGTGCATTTCATCCTCAGGAGAAGAGTGAGAAGTAGAGCACTTCAGAAAATAAAGGAAGTCTTCTTTTTTCTTTCACAGGCATTAAACAACTTACAGTCCACATACTCTGGATTTGGCTTTATAAACAGTGAAAATGTCTTTAAGGTCAGTAATAGCTGAAAACAGTTTTGCCAGAAGTTTGGCCCTATAGCTGTGTGAGATTCCACTGGACACATAAGCCTTTTTTTGCTAGTTTGCAGACAGCCCTGTGTATGTAGCAGTTACAGCATTAGACTTTAAGTAGCCCATGTGCCTTTTGAAAAGACCTCCCTAATGGCACATCTGAGACCTTTGCAGCTCTCTCAAAGCACACAAATCCAGTAACTGCTGGGAAATTTCAGTGATAACTTGGGAGTCTGTTACTTGGGTGTTCTCATTCCATGCTGTTGAGTCTGCCATGACAGACTATCTGAAAAGTCAGATTACTTAAAATTTAGTCTGTATTATGGAATATTTCTGATTCAGTACTTCAACTCCATAGAAGCTTGGTGAAAATACCAGAAGTTTAACGCTAAGTCTTCTGATATTTTAAGTGTAATATTTCTCTTGCATACAGGTGTGTGACGAGCCTCACCCTCTGCTTGTGAAGGAAATGATACAACACTGCATAAGTGCAAATATTGATGAAGCATACAAGGTTGGTTTTCATGTCTTGTGTCAGTATAGACAGGCATTATTTCTCTACAAAATTTTTTTGTTTGCTTTGAGGAATTCACAATGTGTGTTGCTTTTTAAGATAAGGGCCATACCATGTGGATGAGTTGATAAACTAAATCCCTTTTGTGCAGGAGTTTGTTCAAACAAATAAGCCGACAAGCAAAAAATGAAGTTGTAGTGAAATTAATTGCTAGATGCTGGAGGTTAAATCAGCTGATAAATAGTACATGCAATTTCAGTAATTATATACAGCTGTTCCAAAAGTGAATATCCCTGACTCACCTGGAAGCTAAATGGGGCATTATTCTTGCCTGCACAGATTCTTGCCCACCTGTGGCGACTTGGATACTCTCCAGAAGATGTCATTGGCAATATCTTCCGTGTGTGTAAAACCTTTCAAATGCCAGAATATCTGAAACTGGAATTTATCAAGGTTAGTACTAACCCAGCTCCTGATGGGACCTTTTGGGCCTTTTTAAGAAGAGAATGTGATCAAGGGCAGCCTCAGGGGTTTCTGTTTAAAATTTGTTGTATATTAGCATAAAAAAAGTGCTTCTTGACTCATCATTACTGCTTTCTTTCCCACTGCATCATCAGTTTGTCAGTGAGAAGTCACTTGAAGTTTAGCATCTCAACACCCACAGAAGTGCCAGAAGTCACTTTAGTGATCAGCTAAAATTAATAGCAGATGTAATGCTGAATTTATTAGTTATATCAAAGCCTCAAATAACTCCTTGAAAATGTTTTTCAAGTGTATACCTGATTTTAGTCCAATAGATAGTAAAATATTAAATTATATTAACAGAGAGTTGACAAACAGTAAGCTGGTGATATGGAATCACTGTTCATATTTGAAACCTGTCCTCATACGTAGGCACCTTGCTTTTTATAAAGGAAGTGGGAAAATGCAGGCTTTGATTCTAAAAACAAAAGGCATTTTAGTTGGTTTATAGGAGTAGATACATTCTCTGAAGTTTAAGTGACTCGAAGCTGGTCTTTTTAGCAGTAAGGGATATGTTCTATTTAGTCATTAATAAAATATACACAGACTGGGGGAGCAAACAGAATACTTGACAATGTCTCTGTCACCAGGAAATTGGGTACACTCACATGAAGATAGCAGAAGGTGTGAACTCCCTTTTACAAATGGCTGGGCTGCTGGCCCGGCTGTGCCAGAAGACTGCAGCCCCTGCAGCCAGTTAGGCACCTCCTTGAGCCTGCTGGGAGGAAACCACGTTCTGTTGCAAAAAATGTTTCATACTTTTTTATTTAGACCAATAAAGCTCTAAAATGTACTTTAACCCATGAAATTGTGTGTATTTTATAACCAGGATAGACGAGAGGACTCTGACAGTCCAGAGCAATTGAGGTCTGTCCAGTGCACTCAGCAAAACTGCTTATGTCTGTGGTATTGAGACCTAAGCAGGAGAAACAAAGATGGAATCCTGTTGTTAGGGATTACACTTCAAGCCTGGTCATGAGTGATCTTACTAAGACCAAGAAGGAAATTTTTTTGCACAAAATATAGCATTTACTGAAGTTATAATTGAGACACATTGAGCAAGTGTCACTTTGTCCTGTGGGTAGAGAAGGTATTTTCACCAAACATACAGGAAAAATATTACACATTTCTTAATGGTGCCACTATATTTTGGAAATACCTTTTGTAATCTTTAAAAAACTTTGCTAAATTCTGGGATGCTCTGCATTTGAATTCCCTTTCCTGTCCCTGCTTGTCCAGGTCAGGTAATGTCATAGTTTCAGCCTGCCAAAAATCTACAGAATTGTGTTTACTTGTCCAGTTTTGGAAACACCTGGACAGTGTAGATGGCCAATTAAGTGTGAGATGCAGAGAGAAAATAAATATAATTTGAATTTGACCTCCTAATATGAGATGTGAGACTTGTGTCTCCAAGCAGATACATCATAATATAATTAAGCATAGTCTGGTTGCAGCAGTCACACAAAAGAGTGCAGAGGCACAAGTTACTGGTGCTTGCACTTCATTCTGCCCATTTTGTTGGTTATTTCCACCCCAAGTGTTCAGTTCCCCACTGCAGTTGTCTTGGTGCTAAATGGATGTTTCCTGGCAGCACCAGTTGGCTTCAGCCTGGGGACTGGTCCTGCACTGGGGCAGGGGCTGGGCACACCCTCCTGTTCTCTGACAAGCCAAAAGGGTCACAAGTTTCAGCAGCAAGAGCTCATGGCATCAAGACTTTCCCCTCAAGTCTTCCTGCAGCTCCTCTGGCAGAGCCTGCAGACAAACTTTTGTGATTCAATGTGCAGGAGAGCAAGGGAATTGGCAGCTAAAGTGCAGGGAATGCAGCAAACAGCTGTTTGAATAATGGATGTAATGCTCAAAGTGCATTCTTTCTTCACTAGATATGTATTGAACTTGTGCTTGGTTCCCAGCCAGTGAGTCACTATCAGCACAAACTCTTATCAAATACACAACTAATAGTTTAGTACTGGAGCTTGAGCTGCTGAGTTCTCTACAGACACAGCATCACAGCTTTTGTCCCCAAAAACTTAAATAAGGTTAATTTTCCTTTGACTGCACATCACAGCTAGCCTACTTTGTCTTTGCTTTCTCATTGAATGTGTTCATTGCTGAATGGGGAAGGAAGAGGTGTTACCATGGATGTTTCATAAACCAGCAAACACCGCACTTGGATTACTCAAGGCCCGTCCTTCCCCTGTTGGGATGTGCCTGCCCACAGTGGTGGTGCCAGTGGAAGGGTGAGGAACATGGAGGGTCATGGTTCCTGTTCCTACCTGGTTTCAGAGGGTTTCTTCTCAACTATATTCAGTAGCTGCATTTCACAGCTCCAGTTTGGAGCAGACTCTCCTCTGGACTAATCCTTTCCAGGTCTGCGGGGACATAATCACACTCACTTTTCCTAAGAAGAGGACTAGTATTGATTCCAGAGGCCACCAACACCTCCTGCTCTCCAAAGGCATTTGTTCCCTCTCTGAGTGCAGAGCTGCTGCTTTCCAGCACTTAGCACAGACTCCCCAGCTCCATTTCAGAGCTGCACCAGCAGTGCCAGAACTACTTTTCTAAAGCATCTTAAATTGAAAACAGGAAGTGAATTTCTCACTTGACTGCCTACCTAATGTGAAGAGAGACAGGTGGACCCAGGGGAGATGTAAATCTCCTTGCATTAGGTTCAAACAACACAGTGTCTAGCAATTCTGGTTGAGCACCAGGAATCCTTGCACACCTGAAGCCAGTCCTGAAAGGACAGCATGTCAGTGAACACACACATCCGTACTCATTGCAAAGAAGAACTGTGAGGTCATTCAGAGCAAGACTAATAACAAACATTGATGAGAATTCCTGAAACAGCCCCTGGATACCTTCCAGTGTAATGAGATGACTGGCTGAGAAGTGCTCCAGGATCTTTACAAAGCTAGGGATGGATTTACCCCTCACTACAGCTGACTGCTCTGGAGAGCTGCAAACGGGGATTTGCTCAGACCCCAGTAAGTGAAGGGAAGATTCTCCACATCCAGTTCTGCCCTGCCTGCTTTGGCTCTACAACTTTCAAACTCAGACTTTGGCAGTGGAGGAACCTTGTACCAAGAAAATGGTGTCATCTGCCTCCCTGTTTAGTGAGGAGAGCAATAACTCTTGTATTTTCATATTCTGACCGTGCACTGACCTAATGCCTAGAACTTTCTGGGAGGTCTCCAGCTGGATCTGTTGGTGTGTGCCAAGGATCTGTCACTGCTGCTAATCTCCTATTCATGAATGGCTCCCTTGGTTGGGAGATGAATCACCAGTGGGTAACGTCACCAGACATCCCTCAGAATGAGCTCACCCTTGCTGTGAACAACCCACAGTCTGCAGCACTTCACGGAACGTGGGAGCTTCTTCAGGTGCTGAGGATGAATCCCAACAGTCTCATAGCCCTGTGAGGTGCAGGTACAGTTGCAGTGACAAAAGCACCCCTTGCCTGCCTGGGAGCCTGTGCAGAGCCAGCACAGGCTGTCACTGTGTGTGCTTCTGCTGCCACACACCTGTGCAGACTTTTCTGCAGAGTATGTGACCATCAGGAAACCTAAGGGTGTGAGGAGAAGCTGGGCTGGGGTGAGCAGAAAACCAGGCTGTAGCTCCCTGCCTGTGTGCATCCCTGAAGTGCACTAGATTTTCTCTGTTGTAAAAGTCTTGTGGAAACGTGTAGCATTTGTAGGAACCACTAGTAAATGTCCTGAGCCAAACTCCAACCCACCCACTGTTTCAGCTGGGCACCTGTGGCCTCTCTCGGTGATCCTGCTAAAATTGGAGCCAAGTCATTTGCAGCAGGATGTGCCTGACATCCCTTCTCCCACTCCACAGCTCTCTAACCCTTAGCTCCTCTTCTCTGCTCACTCACCATGAGTGTGGGCTGTGTTCTTTCCTGAAACACAGTTTTCTGATCTGACTTTGAGGAAGAAGGCTTTTAAGGCATTTTCTCCTCATAAGATCCTGCACATCCCTCCATGTCACCTCGTGTCCTCCCATTTCTGTTTCACCTGATCATGCAGACATCTGTCATTGCAAACCATAACAAAACAGCCCATTTTCTTTGGAAGTTTTAATAAATAAGTGCTCCAGAAGTGCCAGATCTGTACATCAGGGCTCAGGAGATAGGGATTCTGCTTCTGGGATGATGTTCCTACAGCCGTATTGAGGGACTGCTACAGTTTCTGAGGCTGGTGGCTGTGGATCTGACCCTCACAGTTGCTGCTGGTTCTTTGTATCATTACAAAACAGAAACACGAGGAAAACTGCCATAGACCAACACTGTGAATTACAAGCCATGGATAAGGCAGGCATTTAATCCTCTGTAGCTTTTGTGAACAGGTTGGAGTCTCATTCAGCTCCAGACAACCACTGCTGTTATAAACACAACCTCTGTCTTGCCAGTTCCTCTCACGTAGGAAATTGCTTCTATAGGAGAGCACAGGATCTAAATCAGAACATAATCCCTGTGGCTTAATACCGTCATGCATGAGTCACTCTGACAAATTAAGTAGCTGGCTGCATTACGGCTCAGCAAGTTAAGGACTCATTTCACGCCTGACAGGAGAAAATATTGCCCAGGCTGGCCATCTTCAAGTGGACATGCAGGGAAATGAGATTGGGATGCGGAGCCTGGGGCTTGCCCGTGGTTGCTGGGGGCAGAGTGCTTTCTCCAGTTGCTGGTTTGCAGCTGGACTTCTTTGGGGCTGCAAGCAGTGCATTTCTTCCTTTCAGTAACGCCCCTTCTCCGTCATTGCAGGCACAGTTTGGAGAAGAGATTTCACTGAGGGATGGAAATCCCCCCTCTCCCTTTGTGCTTGTTCGCTGTGTGCGCTCTTACAGCTCAGCAAAAGATTTCTTCACACTTTATGCAGAATATTTGAAATAAGAGGAGAAAAAACAGTGAGTCCACTGACTTTTAATCCCTGTTTTCAACTTAATTCTGCTGCCTGCTGCATTTTCTTTCTAGGGACAAGTAGTGACATACACTACAAAATGTCCATGTCTAAGCAGAAACCCCAGTCGTGCTTCTGGAGGATGATCCCTGGTCAGAGCAGGAGGCACAGGGGCACCAGGAGCCCATTTCTCAATTCAGCCTCCCTTGGTGGAGAACTTCTGCTGGCATTTGTTGGTTGGACATTGAGATTTCAGAATATTACTCTGCTAGCAAAGGCTACAACAGAGGCATCATTACAATGGCAAAAAGATGCCTGGCAGCAAGATATGGCAGGGTCAGGTTTCTCAGTCATGGTTTTTCCATGTCCAGCTACATCCAGCAAAGCAAATGCCATAGTGTGCAGAATAGGATGAATGTGCTTTGCATGGTGGGGACAAATCTTAAATATTCTGCATGGCTTCAGAAAGATCTGATTTTGGGAGCCTGCCCACTGCTGGTGCCTACAGTCTGGGGAACATAAAACCCTATAAAACTAGAGCAGCTGGCACGTGGCATAAGGACAATCCCACTGGGTATCTGTAGGTGCTCAAGAGAGTGAAAACCCAACAAGGAGAGTGATACTGGTCCCAGTCTGTCTCCCAGCTGGAGTCCTAGTCCAGTCTGGAGCAGGGTGACCAGCACTAATCAGCACATCCCTCAGTGTCATGCAACCTTCCTGCAGCTCTCTGCAGGTTTTCTCACTTTATCTGCCGCGAGTAATTCTTTACAGCAGCATCAGGTCAATGCTGATAATGGGGCAGGATATGTGATCTCAGCACAGCAGGCAGGGCTCAGCTGAGGGAATCCCTGCTCAGAGCAGGGGGTTCTGAGTGTCCCTCTCCACAGCACATAGCAGCACTGTCTCAAGCTGCTCCAGAGCAGTTTGGAGTTCCTGTGCCTGTTGGAGGAGGGCAGTGCTGGGGGTGGGACATGGACTTGGACAAATCTGTCTCCATGGTCCATGTTAGCTAGCTTGGCATCAGCCAGAGATGTGGCACTGCACAAGGGTGGGTTCCTCACACTCCACTGCCCATGTGGGCTGCTGTGCTGGTGCTGCCAGCAAGCACAGAGCTCCAGCTGAAGTCCCTTTGGCATAAACCAAATCCTCCCACCCCTAAAAAAACACCATAAACCAAATCCTTCCAGCCTACATTAACATATGAGCAATTTACTCTGTTTCTACCTTTGCTCTGACTGCAGGGCACAGCCTGGCACAGGACCTGCGTTGATGTAGTCTGGCTCATCATCCAGGCTTTCTGTCTGCGGGGCTGGGGGTGAGGATGGGAAGTGCTCATCAGTGAGTGGGTTGATGTAAAAACACGCAGACCACTGACACACCATGTGTCCTGCCAATATTTAGCCTCTGGTGCTGACACGTTTTTGTGCCTGGGCTAAGAAAACTCAGATCAGTGTCAAGGTCTCCTTGAAGAGGCTTCAAAATGATCATAGCAAATTTGCAAACACTCTGGGCAGCTCTTCAGAGCCAAAAGAGATTTAATGTGAAGGGTGTGCAAACAGGAATCAGTTTGCTTAGACAACTTTTACACCAGAGACACAAAACTCTTACGTATATGTGTACACTCCCCACTATCCGCCAGGCCAGAACTACCCCCATACCTCACAGGAAGCCACACATCAGATTAAACTGCAATTGAAAGGTCAGCTTGAGAAATAGGCCCCTTGATTACAGCGGGAGAGTCGAGGGCTGACCCACTGGGTGTGTGCACAAAGTTCTGTGTCACAGGGGATTACACGGCTGCGCTTCTGCTGGGGCAGCCTCAAATGTGAGAGCATATAAGACCTGAAGAGCAACATTTTTCTGTAGCATCCCACGGTCAGGGTTTAGGCACAGCCACCCAAATGGTGGCCTTTTGAGTACGAGAAACACCACATCCCAAGAGAGCAGCATTCTGTTACAGCAGTGTGTTGCAATTTGCACATTGCCTTGGATATTTATCGCGGACAGTTGGGGAAAAAATTAAGACAAGGGTGATGGCTGTGTTGCCCTTGCATGGTCTATACTGCAAATAACAGCTGAGAACGTACCTTGCCCTTGCTGGAGTTTCCATGTGTGTATTGCCATGCTGTTCTCATAGTCTACAGCATCATCTGTGACAAGGAAGAGTTTGGACAGGACGATACTGAACATCGAATGGACTAAAAAGGGGCCTTTGTGAAACCCCCTCCTACCCCCGCACCCTGACTGCGCCATGCACGTGGCTGAAGTTCCAGCCAGCACAGATCTGCTGATGCTGCCTCATCATTTTTCCAGCCCTGGCCACATGCCTGGATATCTGCAGGCACAGATGGGGATCAGACAGGTCCCTGCTGCTCCTGCCTCCTCTAATCGCTCTGCACAAAGACAGACAGGAGCAGGGCAGGCTTTAGCAGTGCAGAAAGCGTGTGTTGACTCACAGAAGGAAACCAAATAGACTTCCTATTTTGATTGCAACACCCCAGGACTGATGCTGGAAGCCCTGAAGGGACACTGTGGTCCAGTGTCATCCTCCAGAAGCTTCCTGGCTGCTGCCTTCTTGTGCTGGATTTGGTAAGAAACCTAAGCTAGGGGCTAGAACCATAATCAGTCCAGCTGTAACAACACTAAAATGCAGACCCCAAAGCTCCTGAATTGCTGCAGAAACCACCAACTCAAAGGGATCAGGGTAGAGGTATCACCATGTGCATTTTCCAGTGGAAAGGGGAAATGCTCCAGGCCTGCTCTGTGCATGCAGCAGCCCCCCCATGCCAGCTCCATGGCACAGAGCTGGTAGGAAGAACTGAGCTGTGAACAAGCAGGTTTCTCTTGGCTAAGCAGGTCACTGTCCTTCTCTGCACTTTGTGTGACACACATGAACTGTCACAGCAACACACTTACCTGGATCGGAGTCCTGAGATGCTCCAGTGGTGACATTTTCATAGGAATAGGAATCCTCATCTTTCTCTGATGGAGAGAAGAAAGAGGAGTGACAAAGGACCTAAGGAAGTGTAAGTGGCCTGGGAAGATCCCTCAGCACCTGCAGGAGGGAGCTGTTTCCCACAATGAAATGTAGATTAGCTAAAAAATTGTGACCAAGGGATGGGGTATCCCAGTGCAGTGGAATCGGGTGGTCACTCCCACAGGAGCACAATCACCAATGCTTTTGGGGTGTCCTCTTTATAGGCAACAGATGGATTGATGGGGGCTTGGACATCCCTCAAATCCCACAGCTCTGCTACACTCTTTTAATGAAGGTGCCTCCTGGGCCCACAGTTGCTTCAGGCCATACACAGTGATGCACAGACCTCAGCAAGAGCAGTCTCACGAGCTCCCTGGAGACATGGAACAGCCAGGCTGGATGAAGGAACCCACCTTGCTTGCCTGGAGGCCGAGCATGGGGTGGATTGAAGAACCTGGTGCAGTTGTAGTAGTAATCCAGAGATATGGGCTCCCTGTGAGAAGAGCAGCATGGTTAGCTCCTCCTGCCTGGATCCTTCCCAGGCTGAGCTATGGGAGCACCAGGACAGCACTGGGACCAGTATGGCTCCACTGGACCGTGCTGGTGGCAGCACAGAGTACTTACACATAGGCAGTATCTTCTTGCAGGCAGTTCTCTGCAAGAACAAGGGTTTGCTGTCAGCACCCCACCATGGCATCCACCTGAAAAGCCAACCCTGGGCACAGCTGGACAAACCCCCCAGCACAGCCACAGCCAGCATCCCCAGCAGCCACAAAGCCCTGGCACAGCCCTGAAGCCTGTCCACAGCAGAGCCAGGTGGCTGGAGCACGGGGAGGCAGCCCTGATCCACCCCAGGTCCTGAGAAAACCCTGGCTCATCACTTCTCATGGACACATCCTGCCAGCTGGCAGGGAGATGGGGAATGTGCTTCCTGGCTTGGGAAAGGAGAGCACAGCCCCACACATCAATAATCCTCTTAGGGCAAGCCCCAGCTCACAGCGCCCCGGGAGGGAGCAGGGGCTCGGGAGCATCCGTCCCCCTCCGCTCTGCCCGTTAGTCAGATCAGGGAGTGGCTTACAAAGCAATCTCGCAATTGGCCGAGCCAGAGCTCTGCTGCTTGTGTGCTCCCTGCCAGCTCCCATCCCCTGGGACCTCCCATCCCCTCGGCAGCCTTCCTTCCTAAACCCCCAGACACAGGGCTGCAGCATTTACCTGCCAGGAAGTTCTGGTACCTGGACTCATCCCTGCTCCCTGGGGACAAGAGAGGGGCACATTACACATGAGCTCAAGCTGAGTGATGCGAGCACTTTGACAATGGAGGCCCCGAGTATTTCAGCACCAGCAGCTCTAACCCCGCTCAGCTGTGAGGTCAGGGGACATGGCTGCAAGGCTGGACACTCCAGGATACAGGAATTGGGACAGCCAGGGGTGATATTTTAAACAATCTGGGCCTGTGGCTCTAACTAGGACTGGTCAGCCACAGCAGGATGAGAACTGGGCTTTAAACTCAGGCCCAGGATAGACACAAATTAAGATGGGCGTGGACCTGTTGGAGAAAGTCCAGAGGAATGCACAAAGATGCTCCAGGGGCTGGAGCCCCTCTGCTCTGGAGACAGCCTGGGGGAAAGCTGGGGTTGTTCAGCCTGGAGAAGAGAAGGCTCTGGGGAGACCTTAGAGCCCCCTCTAAAGGGGAGAGGGACTTCGGACAAAGGCTGGGAGTGGCAGGACAAGGGGGAATGGCTTCCCACTGACAGAGGACAGGGTTAGATGGGATATTGGGAAGAGATTTTTCCCTGTGAGGGTGGTGAGGCCCTGGCACAGGGTGCCCAGAGAAGCTGTGGCTGCCCCATCCCTGGAAGTGCCCAAGGCCAGGTTGGACAGGACTTAGAGAAACCTGGTCTAGTGAAAGGTGTCCCTGCCCATGGCAGGGGTTTGGAAGGAGATGATCTTTAAGGTCCCTTCCAGCTCCAACTGCTTTGTGATTCTGTGATTCCTTGTATCTGTGCCTGTCCCAGGAAGGTGCTCACCATATCCAGGGTGACAGGAAGCACTGAGCTCTTTTGTGGCTTTCCTGAAAGAGAGAAAGGAGACCTAAAATCCCGGGTCTGAGCAAACCCTACCAGCAGTTACACCCCTTCAGAAGGACCATCCATGAGACTTCCCTGCGAGGTTATCAAGCACACACACGGAGCAAGGGGATGTTAAGAATTTGGGGTTAAATCCCAAGACAGGAATAACTATGCTTGAATATTGCAGCGGAGTTATCATGGCCACGTAGTTACTTGGGGTTTTGGTGATGAGGAGAAGGGGATTTATCACACCAAGATGCTTATAAGTGAATAATGGCCATTTCTTTTCCATGATGTATTTATTATGTAGAGCCACAGCTCACTTTTCTGGGTTTGATTTAATCCATTGCTAGAAGAATGCAGTCAGGCTGAAGAAAGTCCAGAAGAAATCTAAACATACTATTGACCATCAATAAATGAAGCAACCTGATCAAATTGAAGCTGCCCGCCCTGCTCCTCACCAGGGGGTTGAACTAGAGGACCTTGAAAGCTCCCTTGCAACCCAAACTACTCTTTGATTCTAAGTGCAGCCCAAGCCACATCTCTAGGGCCCAGAATGCAATCCCAAATGTTCATGTATGTTGGGTGAACTTCATTCAGCCTTGGCTCTAGAGCTAGATTTTATTTGGGTTTTTTCCTACCTTGTTATTGATAAGTTTTCAGGTTCCTTAATTTTGTCCAGCCTTCGGGTTGCAGCTGGCAACAACAACAAAATTACCGTGTTAATTATTATGGCAGCAGCAGATATTTCAAAGAGCACAGAACATCCACCAGAGGGGAATCCCTGGGACTGGCAAGCACTTTCCTAATGCATCCTAAAATACCTTCCAAATTGTTCCTTGCATGTTCAAAAATGGTCAAAACAGGAAACAACTAGAGAAAAAGCTGGTGTCCATGCAGGCCACAGAGCTTGCAAACGCTGGCTGAAGGAAGCTACAATCCCAGCTGCTGCCTTGTCACCTATTGTCCCCCAAAGCCGCTCGATTCGGGGGCCATTCCCCTCCCTCCACACTGCCAGGTGCAGTCCAGAGCTTTGGTCTGGCTGGGATGAAAGGCTTGTAGGGCGGTTAAGGGGCTTGGACCCAGCAGAGCCCCAGGGCAGGGCAGAGCCCTCTGCAGAGGGACACATTTCACAGGGACCTGGCAGCTGCTCGTTGTGGTAAAAAACTCAAAAGTTCAGCGCTGAACCCAACCTGCTGCAGGAAGCAGAGAGGGGGGATGATGAATGAGTCACTCCTATCACCCACACCTTCATTTTCACAGGGTGCACAGCATGGTTCCAAGAGCCCCAGTAGTTGAGATGTCACTTTTCAACGACAATGCTTTAGTGAATTATTTTCAACGCAAAGGGCATTTTTTCCCTAGAGCTCAGAATTCGCATACCTAGAAGCGTCTAAGGTGGCTTGGACAATCCAGGTCTCATCATTTCATGGCCTGGCTTCAAGGTGAGCCTTTGAATATTACTTTCCCCCTGTTCTATGCATGCAGGGCCCCCACACCACGAGGCAGGAGCCACATGCAATGCTCATACTCACTGGTATGGGATCGAACCACCTCAAATCTCTGCTGGCTTTCGAACCTGGAAAAAATAGCAGTACAACCTCAGCTGAATTTTGATGTTTATGACAAGGAAAACAGATACGAGAGACCTGACTGTTTGGTGAGTGGAGGGCAGAGAGCACCATGCTGGGCTGTGTGACGTGCCCAGCTGCATCACTCAGCATGTCATGCAGGGCCCGTGTGACCTGGGAGCATCTTCTGGACTCTTCTTTGATCCTTTAAAGACAAGATGTGGTTTTGGACCGCTGGTAGAGCAGCCAACATCAGCTAAGGGAAGGATCCAGGGATGAGGAAAACATCATTTAGGATAATTTCCATTCTGATTCTTCAGCCACCAAAGGCCAGAAGAACCTTTTTACCCACAGAAAAATGGATGTTCATGCATGAAATGGCTTCAAACCCCACTGCTTCACCTCCACTGCTGCCTCTGCCCCTCCCATCACGCCTTAACATCAACATGAATAAAATAACATGATCAGTGATAGCCTATGCCCAGTAACCTCTTTACTTTTTGGTTAATAGGAGAGCTGCTTTTCAGAGCATGAGAGAATTCAACACCTGCTCTACTGCTGGTGTTTCTACACAGGCACTTATTAATTCCAATTTTGGGAACGCTCTCCCCATTTTTCATTGGGGCTGCTCCATATCTAGCCAGGATTCGTGGCCCAGGGCTGGCACGAGAGCTGTCAAAAAACCCAAACATAGAGTCAAACCACTTTGCTTGCAGCACACCCAAACCACACCTCTGAAAAGAGCACACAACACCACAAACTTGAAGCCAAACCACCTAATCCGGGTAAAAATTTCAAAAAGCTGGGACAATTCAGCAAGAGTCCATGAGGGGTGGAGCCTTTGGGGTTGGAGCCTTCAGTGGCTGCTCCATCAGTCTGCAGTGGATCACTTTGGAACCTTTCCCCACAGAAACAAACACCCCAGCCCCCTGGAGGCCTTTGCAGAGCCCCACTGCACCTTGTTTGCTCCTGTAACAAAGCTTACAACCCAACTTTTCTTTTTTTAACATAATTTACTGTGGTTTGTCTGTTGCTGAAGGAAATAAGGGGCAGTGCATGTGTGTACACTGCATTTCCTTCATTTCTTGTGCCACAAGGTCAGTGGTTGCTCTGGTACAGGGTCCAACCAGCAACAGCCAAGGGCAGGGGCTTCTCTATGAAGTAAATAACCTTTCTATCTCATCTCAGGGCACAACAGAACAGGGTAAGAACTTGCTCTTCTCTCACAGACCTTTTTCCAACTAGTTAATGATTCAGTGACATCACAGTCAGAGCTTCAGTTTCATTTTGGATTATTCTCTGTAAAGGCGTTGCCCCTTCAGCAGCACCTTGGGCTGGGGCACACTGCCTTGCATCCCATCCTGGCATTATTTTTTTTATATAAACCCAGATTTCAGCTTGGGTCTGGCTCTGGGGCTCACCCTGGGTGAGTTGTTTGGGGGAGAAACATGATTGGGAAGGGCAACTTACTGGCTCCTGCACTCATTCAGCTGTGTGTCCCGTTTGGTAGCTGGAAGGCAAGGGAACAAAAAGCTCTTAGACAGGATGATTCGGGAGTTAGAGATCAGAAAGGCCAATAAAATACATTCACAACACTTCTTCACCACATCAGGACAGCGGAGGCAGCGAGCAGCAGTTGCAGTAGGGTTTTGATGAAATTTTTTGAAGCTATGTTTAAATTGTGGTTTTTGTTTCAGACCCCACAAAGCAAAGCAGCTTTTGGGGTCCCCAAACCCCAAACTGCAGCCTCTCCCTCATTAAAACCCACCCAATGCTCGGGGAGGGGCTCAAACCCCACTGGGTTCTCACCCTACTCTCTATACGAATTTATCCTCCAGACTCCCATGCCTGCCCTTCTGTCCCAGCCCTCTGCAGGACTGGTGCAACTGGAGCTGGTCCTCCCAGGTGGAGTCCCAAAGCCACCCATCACGATGACCTGGCGAGGGGTTTGCAGCCCACAGTGTTACACAGGGAAGGGCCGCTGCAGCTTTGGGTGCTCCTTCCCCCCCAGCTCTCTGGCAGAGCCTCCTCCCTGCTCAAGCTGTGCGAGCATCCCCACAAGGGCACAGCCTGGCTGAGCACCTGGCTGAGCAGAACCAAATCCACACGGGGGGGACATTCCAAGAGGAAAGGCCAGCCAGGGCAGCAGGCAGGAGCCCCCGAAGCACACGGGCAGAACTTACCAGAGAGCTGGCACTTGATGCAGAGGCTGACGGCCGCCCCGAGCAGCATCAGCGCCGCGGCCGCCCACAGCTCCGGCTGCACCATGGCCCAGCCAGATCCAGCCTGAAACACAGCGCCAGGGGGATGCCTTAAGTGTTAGCTTTTATATTTTCCAGATCAGTACTGCTGTAATGTATGACTCTAAAACTCCATAGCCTGTCAGCTGCTGTCTTACCATTTTATTCAGATGAAAAATCTTCTCTCCAGGCCCTAACTTCAAGGACTCCCTGTTTTTCCAAGCCTCAAAAAAAATGCAAACAACCGAGAACAGCAGTGATGAGAGAGGGGGGTGAACTGGAGAATGGGACCACACTACCTGAAGCTGTAATTGGACAATTAACCTCTGAATTGCAGATGGACCAAGCTTTTATCTGTCCCAAAAACTCGTGTTAGTCATCCCATCCTGGCTGTAGCCTCAGCCAGGCTCTTGTGCTGCCCAAGGTGTACCCTGGGAAGGCCTCTCAATAAATACCTACCTTATTCTTTTAACTCTGTCGAGCCTCTGTTCTAGGGAGCCTCTCAATGCATCTAGGGAACCCCACAGGCTGTGGGGGCACACGGGGGTGTGAGGACATCCCTCAGGGAGCTTTTACTCCAAAAAGCCACGTGCTGTTTGCCCTCACACCCCCACGGAGCCGGGAGGCTGCTGAGGAGGCAGAAGGGACTTTGGGCTTCTATGATGGGGAGCAGAGGCAATGCCCTTTCCTTCACTGCTCTGAATTACTCATTCCCAATCCCCAAATCCACACTGCTGCCTCCAAACGCTGTCAGCACACAGTAATTTTTTAATAACTAGAAGAGAGGGCAAAAAGGAGGCACTCGGCAATATTTAAACAGTCGAGACCTTTGCACAACGTGCTCTGGTTCTTTCCTGCAGCTCAGAGTGACTTCCAGTGTGAAATTCCCCATGCCTTTTTCTGCACTGAGCTGGCTCAGACACGGGCTCTTCCCTTCCTTTCCATGACAGGCTTTTTCACAAACAGCAGCTAACATTTTTTAACAATCAGCATGATTTGGCTTCTACTTCTTCCTTTAAAATACAAAACATCCTACAAATACGACAGAAAGCAGCCTGCTGGCACTGAGATGGGTCATTTAGCCCATTCCTATTCCCCAGGGTCAGATTTTCTTTAGTTACAGATTATTTTAATTTATTTTTGTTTTTAATAAACTTTGCTTTTTCCCTGGGGATGGAGATGCTCCAACATGCCAAAGGCCAGTACATCATTGCTCTGGCTGGCAGGAAGCTTTCCTACTGCCTGCCTTCAACCTCTCTTACTACAACTTAAGCCTGGATTATATTGGTGAATGGGGGAGGAAAGATATATTATAGCAATTGATAATTAAAATAATTCAAAATAACAAAACAAATGCCAGCAGCAGACAATAGAAAGCAGCAGCTTGATTCTGCCCTGCTCAACACCTTCTGCCTCTGCTTGATTAAAGTTGAATAAACAACATTTCTCTGCCCAAACTCCGCAGAAGTCGGAGAAATCGGAGAAAACCCAAAGCCTCCTATGGCAGCTGAGCCTGTAGGGGCTGAGCAACATCCTCCTGTCCCTGCCAGGCACTTGGAACAGCAGCTGAGCATGTTGGTGGGAGGTTTGTGGCCAAGATTGTCATTGAAGTCTCAGTCCTGTGCCAGGGTCCTAATTATCAGGGCGTGGTGAAAATAATCATGGTGTAAATCAGCATGGGGCAGGGAAAGGAGAGGAAGCAAAGTCCCTCATTTCCACTCAGACAGACCCTGAGCAAAGCCAGGAGCAATGGCTGAAGGGGTTTGGTGTCAGCATCTCCTCAGTGGTTCCCAAACACCATCTGGCTGCCCAGAAGTGACCTCAGTGAGGCTCTGAGACCACCCTTTGCTCGGTAACAAACTGGGCTGGTTCCTGTTCTGTTCCAGGTTCCCTGGGCTCTCCAGGACCTGGCAGCCACCAGCACTTGCTCCACCATGGCTTTGCCCTTTATAGCCCCCAGAGGCCTCTCTTTCCGTGCACAGTTTTTTGCAGCACTTTCTGAAGAAGATGAGATGTTCTAAATTTAAGTGCCCAGACCTCCACGCACCCACCCAAGAGGTGCAGGACCAGAACCCAAAGGAGCCTGGTCAAAACCATGTGGTTTGTCCCATCATTTTTCCTTTGCTCAGCATCCCCCATGGAAATCATGAGCTATGGGTCATCTCTAAAGCATCTCCAAGAGGCAGCTGAGGGAAGTTGGCCCAATGCTGGTGACCAAAATACAAAGGGCTGCAATGCTGCTGCTTTGTTTGTGGGTTTTTCCTTTTCTTTTCTTTTCTTTTTTCTTTTCTTTTCTTTTCTTTTCTTTTCTTTTCTTTTCTTTTCTTTTCTTTTCTTTTCTTTTCTTTTCTTTTCTTTTCTTTTCTTTTCTTTTCTTTTCTTTTCTTTTCTTTTCTTTTCTTTTCTTTTTTCTTTTCTTTTCCTCTTCTCTTCTTTTTTCTTTTCTTATTTCTTTTCTTTTTTCTTTTCCTCTTCTCTTCTTTTTTCTTTTCTTATTTCTTTTCTTTTTTCTTTTCTTTTTTCTTTTCTTCTTCTTTTTTTTCTTTAAAGTGAAGGCAAGACAGAGCTGAAGGCACCTGACAACACTGACCTAGTTTGTCCGATTGCATGGCAGGCCACCTTCTCCCTTTGAGAGCCAGTTTTATTTTGGTCATGGGCAATGAGGCAGCAAAACCTGGCTGCAACTGAGCCTCCACTCACCAGGGACACAAAAAGTGGTTATTTGAGGGGCTGGTGAACAGGGCATGGTGTGTCCCACCCCATCACAGCTTTATCTCCCCCAAAAAACCCCAACTCACACACATACCATCAGCCCAGAGATCATTTGTGCTCCCCAAATACCCAAGTCCATGGAAAATCCTTTCCTTTGGCACAAGCCCTGCTCTGGTGAGGAGCTGACAGAAAGAGGTGATGAACAGATTTATGACAAGCAGAAGGCTGGAAGCACTTACTCACAGCTGGCAGGATATAAATAAAATATCTGGAAGGCTGAATGTGCTTCCCTGCTCTCTGCCTTGGGGAGCTGGAGAGGAGCACAAACAGACTCAAGGCATGGAGGTCTCTGCACAGAAGGACGTGTGGTGCTCGTGGATGGCCAGCCCTGCTCCAGGATGCTGAACCCAAACTGGGGGAGAAAACAGGTTCCCATCTAGTTCAGGAGTGACACTGGGATAGTGTCGCAATGCCCTGTCCTGTTCACACACTTCTCTCTTCTCCTTTTGCCTGTTTTTGCCCTTTTTGTGCTGAGGAAGCCAGTGTGACCACGGCACACCCTGAGCACCAGGACCCTGCAAATCCCCCAGGAGCAGCTGCTCCAGACAAGCAATTGCTGGGAGAGCAACACGCTGGAGTCTGGATACAGCTGTGGTCTCCTTCAGAGGGGGAAGTTTGTCTTCCCAAACAGGGGTTGCTCCTTCTGTGGCCTCAGATATTTACAGCAATCAAGGAGACAGGCTTTTTCTTACTAAAAAATATTTGGAAAAATTAATGAACTTGCAAAAGCTTATCTACTCTGTGCCAGGTCTTGTCAGCCCTCATTTAAGGATTCACCCCAGTAACAAGGCTCACTATGAAAATCCAAGGAAAGGAGAGGTGGTTTTAAACAGGAAGACTAAAAGGTCTCCAGACACTCACTGACCATCTGTCCAAGGGCAGCACAACAAAGTGAGAAAAACTTTTGAATTGAAATAAGGCAATTCTGGCTTATAAAATGAGTGGATATAAGCTGGATATTCACAGGCTAGAAATAAAATTCCTAATGGATGAAAAGTCTGGAAGAACTTCCCAAAAGCAGCAGAAGAGGCACAAAGCTCACTAAAAAAAACTTGCAAGAGCACTTAAAGTGAACTGTAACTTTTTGCTGAGAAACCAGGAGAGTGAGGAATGCGTTGATGTGGCCTCAGCAATGCCTGGTTTTCCATGAGATATTTTCCGATGAAGACATTTTAGCCCTTTGCAGATGTCAAGCTGACCCCTGAGTTCACTTTGCAAGATAAAAGACTAAAATCATATATTTATATTATGCATTCTATTAATCAAAAAAATGCCCAAAAGGCAAATATAAACCTTCTCTCCCCTCCCAGAAAATTTTGTGGTCTGCACCAGTTTGCAGCGAATTAATTCTAATTCGGGCTGGTAGGATGAGTCACTGGTGTGACATACAACCTGGAGAGTGTATTTAAAGACTCACCATATGAAATTCAGCACACTGACTTGTTGAACAGATGCAATATTCAGCTTGACTCAATGTCTCTAACATGCCTAAGAAAAGCGACTCCGCTTTCTGCTTGCCTGTGTGGCACAGATTGCCACAGAAAGTCCCATCAATTCAGAAATTGAGGTTTCAGACCAAGGGGGCTCCTGTGGCTTGAACCACGTCAACGACCAGCACTGAGACTTCAGAAAAGCTCCTTTCCAGAGGTCTGCACGTCTCATTTCCTACCAGATTTGTGTCAGTGTCGGGCTTCTTAGGAAAGCTACTGCCACAGAGTTAAAGTCTGGGGTTTTTACAGCTATTCAGGCAGATCAGGCTTTTATGCCAATAGATGCATTTCAGTAGAACATATGATAAAAGGGGAAAATTAGAATTGATAAACTAACTTTCACATAGATTATAACTTTGGAAAGTGCTTTTCAAAAGCCTTGGGTGGAAAATACGGAGCAAAACCCCAATCACAACAGGCATGGCAGCACAAGAAGGTAACTCACAGACATATTTTGTATTTGTAACTTCCCTGTTCCAGGCAGCATTGAAGCCTCACAGCATGATTCACTTCCACTGGGAGCCCAGAAAATGCCATGTTACCAATACAGGCACCCCCCGTGTAACTACAGACTCCAGAACCACGAAAATGAGCCAATCTCACACAACATCATCCCAAAATTATCCTCTTCTGCTAAATAATCTGCCTCATGGCCCGTATTACACTGAACATTGATCACACAAGAGAAAACTGATGCAAATCTCTCTCTATCTGGAATTGGCTATTTCAAGCACTTACGTGCAGTAAAATAAATACATTCATATCCATGATGCCAGTCAGCTCTGAAATCAGTGGAAAACCTGGGAAGCGTCGCTTGAATCAGCTATTTTTAAGGATTGGGCTTTGGAGGGGGAGCAGTCCCAGAGGATACAGGCAGGGGCCAGAAGAAGGACCATGCAGGGATGAGGGAAACTCAGCACGGACTGAATCTTCCAGAATATTTTAGAAGATGCGAATGCAGAAACAATGTAATGAAACCCACACTTCCATCAGCAGATGGGCGAGGAGATGTAAAGGACAGTACTGTAAAAGAGGCAATCCAGGTTGTGTGGGATGGACTCACCTCAGGCCCAGAGGGGTCTAAATGCTGCTGAGAAGAGAGAGTTGGTAATTCCTGCCTTGGAGCTGGTGATGGCCAGGAGCAGCAGTGAGGAGGGAATATCCACCACGTTGCTTTTCAGACAGGTTTTACAGCGCTGACCTCGAACTTCTTTAAAGCGTCACCAAGGTCTAACCTGGGACCTCTGAGCTCAGTGGGACACCCCACTGTCCCCAGAAGAGCCCCAAGCACCTCCAGGCTCTTTCCTCCGCCCATCCCTCCCTCCCTCCCTCACCCACCTTACCCACAGCCTCAGCCGCTCTTCCCAGCTTGTCCCAGCTCCTCCAGCACGCCTGGGCAGCAGCTGCCGGGGCTGGAGCCGGTTCCTCCAGGGCTCGTTAGCATTTGCTGGTTTCCTGTCCCCCTGTGAATCACTAACCCCAACATCCGCTGCCCTGGCGGCTCTCCCAGAGACGAGGCCCTGCACAAACCCCCCCGGGCCCCTTGGTCCCCCTGGGGAGAGGAAGAGGCTCGGACAGCGAGGAACCGCACACAGCGCTGAGGTCTCTTCTCCTGACGTTCGGGTGCTGCCGGTGCCGCAAAAAAGTTCAGGCTCCCTTTTAGCGAAGAGCCTTGGCAGGAATAACGCTGCCTGCCGGAGGCGGCAAGCGCTGCCGGGAAAATCCCAAAGCAGGCACAGCAAACTGCAAGCCCTCTCTTAGTTTTTATGGAAAAGATGGGGAACAAGTTTCAAAGGCAGCAAATAACCCGAGGTCATCATTGCTAATGGCCAAACCTGGAGCTCCTGTCCAGCGCTGTAAGAATAAAATCAGTTCTTATGCTTCAGCAGTTCGCACGCAGCAGGCACAATTTCACTGCACTCTTAAAGAAAGTAATTCCTCAAATTTTTCGGTGCTTGAATGGAATAAGGAGGGTTAATGAATAATAGGGAATTTATGGACTGGCTTAAAGTCAGTCTATGAGAGAGGGATCCTGCTCCCGCACTTCCCAGCTTCAAGGGAAGTCTGCACACACACATAAATGTGTAGTTGTGCAACAACAGTACAAGAGCCACGGCGTGCACGAGTTACAGCCATAAACAAAACGTTTCATGCTGCTCTCACCAAGGCTCTACAAAGCCTCTTTTATATGTAAATTATTCAGTAAAGGGAAATTTCGTTATATTTAAATCAGGGCACTCTGAAGCTGCCACAAGCAGCCACCTACATCCAGCTCTCTGTGCAAGAAGGTGACTCTTGATCACAAAAATGATTAAGGAGCAGCTCTGGGATGAAATCTGGCTTTCGAGCTTTCAGAGGAAATGTTACTTCAATAAGATAATTACCCACTGTACATGCAAATAGACTTTCTCTCTCCCAATTCTAACCTGAGATGCAAAAATAATGCACCTTCCAGAGCCATTCCCATACAAAATCTGGGTGCTGAAGCCTATCTTGAGATCAGTATAATCTGAACCAAAGATAAAAAGAGACAGATTCAGCTTTTAATTGCTCACATGGTTTCTGGGTGGTCTCTATGTAAAGGACATTGCAAAACGTGAAAACTTTTTTTTCACTGCCAAAAGAGTTGTTACAGAATTGGCATTTCTAGCAGAGGCCCTAGTGATTAAATAGTTCATTAACAGCTTTCTAGCAGAGTTTTTTACATGTTCAAACTAAGCTGACAACAGAAGTTTTGCAAAAGAGTTCTTTATAGCAG
Source organism: Picathartes gymnocephalus (assembly GCA_013390045.1). Classification (NCBI taxonomy): domain Eukaryota; kingdom Metazoa; phylum Chordata; class Aves; order Passeriformes; family Picathartidae; genus Picathartes; species Picathartes gymnocephalus. The sequence goes on along the minus strand of WEKY01032031.1, from coordinate 352,806 downwards.
AACTGATACTCAAAATATGCTGGAGACATTTAAAGTTCATCTTTTGTACCCGAAATCAATTTCATCAGGAACAGCCACTGCTAAAAAGGTGCCATGTATTTATTTACAGGTTCTCTGCTGGGTTTCAGCTTCAAGGATGACTCAGTGCTGTGGTGGGGACACTACCCTGGTTGGCTTGAGCTGCACCTCGTGTTAGTCCCCAAACTGTCCCCTGACGGACCACTCAGCCTCTCCAGAGCAGGCAGGAGCTGCTCCCGTGCCCAAGGAGCGACACAGCAGAGTCACCCCAGCGAGATGAAACAGCTCTTGGGCAGAGTGATGCCCTTCAAAGGCATCAGTCCTATGGAGAGGCCAACCACCTTGATTAGAGGGTAATTACTGCAACAGCACTTGCCCCTGTGTGGATCCTATCTCCCTTCTTCACACTTCTCCTAAGAAGGGCTGGATATCAAGGTTTAGGATGAGTCCTCACTTCGAACACTTTCCAGCACAGCCACAGGTTCTGCTCTTCATGAGGCAAGACCAGCCCCCCTCCAACACACACCAAATGACCCCTCAGGCACCCAACCTAGCTTGGGAAACCAGGCTCTACCCTTGTCTGTCCTCTCCCTCCTATAACCCCTCTGCGTCATCAAGACCTGCTGCTAGAAACCACTTCTGGTTTGACAAAAGGTCAGCCATAGGAGCAGCACGTTTTTATTTACTGCAGTAAGTTATAGAAATGCCACATTGTAATTTCACCGTTCATGTTCTTTCCAAAGCTCACCCATTTCAACTTGGGTTTGTTTTCCTCCCCATAACATAGTTCCTACTCCTTCAGGCAGGTTCACCAGTTAACCTAACCCACTTTTTCACCTTTTGATACAAAGCTGACAAAGCTGCAGAGAGATCTCTTGGGTCCAGAGAACTCATCAGAACCCATCTTCTACCCTGCCCAGCTTACTTGGGCTCTGTGAAGCCAAATGCCCTGAGGGCTGATTTACATTTTTTCAGATAAAGGTGGGGGCTGCTCAAAGACCAGATGAATTTGCTTGAATCAGGTGTTGTGACTAACACTGATCAAAGATCAGCAGTGAAACAAGGATTGGAAAACAGGGCGTCATCTAAACCCCTTCTTCTCCACAAACACACCCAATGCTGGAAGGTTTGAGAAAGCTCCAACATGTTTTCCAAGCTCCAACAGGCTCCAAGCTCATCAGCTTTGAGTCAAGCATTGCAGTGCACCTGCATCAAGCCCCTCTTGCTTTAGGACAGAATGAGCACGTGTCTCATCCCAACCACTAACCGGGATCACAATGCATTCCATTTGTTTAGCAGCATTTTCACGGCAGCTCTAACGCAAGCCACATCTTGGAGGATATTTTCTGATGTGCTGAAGTAGTGCTGGATAGTGTTGTGTACACCTAGAAATGACTTTTCTCTCTGCTGCAGTGGAATGAGCCTTTCCCCAGGCAAAGGGGAAGTGCTGCCTCCTCCCCTGCCCCAGCTGCACATTGGTTCTGAGCTGAAACTGAAAGTGGCTCTGTTCCTGCTGAAGGAAAATAAATGCTGCTACCACCCAGTGGAAAGTCATCTCACAGCCAGGATCCCTGAGTGCTTCCTAAAACTTTGGCCAAGTAAACTTTGCAAAGACTAATCCCAAACATCCCTACGGCCACAAAGCTTCCTGTTCTTATCCTGCTGAGTTCATCCTTGTAGACACAATAATTCTTAAATTTGAAGACAAAAACCTAGAAGGTTTAAATGCTTTTATTTGAATTTTTATACAGCAATACAAATTATACAGATTCATTACAGTACAGATTTTGCAGGGGTTTATAGAGGTACTTTGTGAGTTTTTGGTTTATTTAAAAGAAAGAGGCAGATCTCAGGAGCATGGTGACATGAACAGAACAATCTTGTGGTAGGAAGCAAATCCTGACCACAGGGAACACTAACCTGGCTGAAACCTACTGGGCAGAAAGGTGGTGGCAGCATTCCCAGCAATAACATCCCAAAAACATCAACCCTGGAATACTCCAGAGCTTTACACAGGAATTGGTGAGCACACAGGTAAGAGGGTTGTTCCTGTAACAGCGCTGGAAGTCCTCAAAGCCCTTGGATGTACTTTGCTGCAGAGGGGACAGAAATGAGGGACGCTGATGTCACACTGAACCTGCTGTTGAGCAGGTGATGTCATGGAACAGAGCTGCTGCCATGATGGAAAAGGAAACCAGAAAATGCTTTAGTCACTCAAACAGGTACAGTAAGATGAGGAACACGACTTCAGACCTAATAACGCTGACGCCATGTGCACACCGAGGCACCACATGCACCACCAGAACCTAAAGGCTCGTGTCTTGTGTCCATCTCAGGTTCCTGTGAGCAGACACAGGAGAGAACAGCAGAGCTTCCCTGCAGGCCCTAATGCACAGGAGAGGGGCTGAACACATAATGTCATCAAGGTATTGCTATTACTTAGGTGCATCAGGCTTGAGAGTCAAGTGTCTGGCACTGAAGGATTAAAGCCTTTCAGCAAGCAGGGTCAAAAATATGATTACACCATCCTAAATGCTTCTATTCAGTTTGGTTTAATACCGCTACAGCAAGTGCTATCACAAACAACAGAATAAATTACAGATTATATAAATAAAATGTATGCACCAAATAAAAGATGTGTCTCTGCCACTTTTAATATACTTTGTTCCTGCAGCGGGTAAGTGGCATTTAAGAGGAGGGAGTCAACTATCAGATGAGAAAATTCCACTCTCAGCTTGAAATCAAATTCCTTTTCAGTCACAGAAACTCCCCTTTCTAAAAATTTAAGAGAAGCATCACCAGCTAAGTTGCATCCTGAGAATCCATCCCAGGGAAGCCCTTGGGAAGTACAAAGGTAACTGATTCTACACGAGAATATGCTGGAATAGGTGAGCGGTCCCTTTCCTTCAGAGCCTTTGCACTCCACTGGTAGTAAAACACAGAAACCATCAGAATGTACAACATAAACTGAACACAGATTTCAAGATGCTCAATGCTAACAGCTCCTCGCTCGTGCTCTTGCTGTGAGTGCAAGTAACCACCAGACGGCTTCTGTGCACTGAGAGGGAATGGGTTGGTACAGAAAAGCTGTAACTACGCCTTGGAGCCAACCTGACACACAGAGCCTGTGTCCAAAACACACCCAGGGGAACAGGGGGTTTCCAGCAAAGTCACTCCAAGCAGATTTGTCCAAAGCAGGCAGCAGGACAAGGGCTGCTCTGCAAGCTGCAAGTCGCCAGCACTCTGGTTGAAGAGGTTACACACGCATTCCAAAATTTGCTGGCTTTAGTAGTAAATCTTTCCTACAAAGAGGAAGGGTTGCAATATTACAGAATTTCCTCTAAAATTCTCATAAATTTATCATCTTTTCTGAAGACAAGTCCACAGCCAGTACTACAGGTAGCAAATGCTCTTACTAGACTATGTACTAAAGTCAGGATTGAAACTGTAACAGTATTCATAAGTTAAAAATATCAGTATCATTCAAAACTGCCCTGGGACAGCAAACTTGGCCATAGTCATCATCAGTCCTGGGACACCTGCAGAACTTCAGAAATTCAGCCAGCACTGGAGACTCTGAGTAGTGGCAGCATATCTCAGCAGGTGAACAAGTTGTTGCTGCTTTAGGAAGGCCAGCAAGCCACACTCAAGGACATGAATTTAATGTGACTCTACCATCACCAGCCCATTATTTGAGAGTGTGAACACTCCTCCTTCAGCCATCAGAACAACCTTGACAACTGCAAACATGAAGAGCCCCCTGAGAAGTTGCTCCAGGCTTGCACAGCCCAGCGAGTCGGCCACACACCCGTGCCAGCACTGGGTGCTGCCCTGAGGACTGGGATGAGCTCTCCCAACGGCATTCCTGGACTCAGGAGTTCAGTGGGGATTATTTTTTGGTGGTTGATAGCAGAGTTTTGCAGCACATTAAATGCTACTGTTCACTGCTGCAGTGCCCAGCAGCTCTTCCAGACTGCCACCTTCCCCACCTGCAACCGAAATGGAGTAACACAGCAAAGCACTTCCTACAGTAGCAAAGCAAACTCGGTTTCAGTTCCAACACCTGCCTGGTGCCTTCCTGCCTTCAATTTGGTTTATTTTTCTAAGTTTAAGCTGGAAGAAAGAGCTGCACAGATACCAGAAATAACTCAGTGAAAACATGAATAGCCACAAAGTGAATGATCCATTTGCTACACTGCTGTTAGGTCCTCAGTCTGGGCTTTGCTATGCCAGGCTTAGCTTTGAGCTGCAGGTAAAGTTAAGCATCACAGGTTAAACCTTAACTGCTTTTCCTGGTGGGATGGGAAGAAAATAATCTTGCTTCCTCCTACACAACTTAATGCCACATCCATGTATTAAATCTAGTTGTGTCAACTGTTGACAAAAGCTGGTTTGATAAGCTTCTGTATAGGAAAATGTTCCTCCATTACATTTTTGAAGGCAGGAAAGAAAAAGACTGGAGGAGTCTGACCCTGAGCCACATGGGGAGCACAGTGTGGAATGCTCCAAAGAAATCAGGCAATGCATGAATATTTGTATATGAAACATTACTAAAGAAAAAAAAAAAAAAAAGACACAATGATTTTGGGATCAGGCTGCATTCACTAATGGGAAACCCTTGACCAAACCAGTATTAGCAGATACAGAAAAAGACTTCTAGAACTAAGATAACCCATTTGCCACCTCACTCATCAGGGTTCCTTTTCTCCATGCAGTGATGAAAACTCTGCTTCTAGCAACACCATTTTGACAGAGCAGCTGTGGATAAGCCATGGGAAGAGCTGCAGGGGACAAACTCTCAACCAGCCCTGCACTCCTCAGGCTGGCAGGCAGGACAGTCAGGTGCTGGCACACACAGCTCCAGCATTGGCTCCAGTGCAGGACTGGGACTCTGCTCAAACAGGTAAGAGCAAGTCTAAAGAGAGGGCAGACTGAGTAGCTGGAAGCAGGAGCACTTTCCATCCTTTCAGGCTATGAAAAGCAGTAAAACTAGCAGGGAGGTCAGAGCTCATTTCCTCAATAAAAACACAGCTCTGCCTCTTTCAACTTACCCTGCAGTAAGCACATACTTCAAAAGCCACAGGGCAACAGGCTCCTTAAGCATTATGCCTACTGGGAAACGGGTCAGATGGAAAAGTTAGGAGGAAGTGGGCAGAAGAGCAGTAGTTGATCCATTGACTGTCTCAGCACAAAGCCCACATGACACTGCTCAGTACTCACACTGCAAGGACACATCCTGCCCGGTGCTGGGCACAGGGCAGCAGCACCCAGCTGGAGGAGCACAGCCTGATCAGCTGCAAGACCTGCAAGCTGCAGGAATTCCAAATCCCACCTGGCAGCCTTAGCAATGCACTCAAGTGACACTGAAGTCAAAGGACAAAGAAGTTGGGTTCATTTCTATGCATAAACAATTTTTACTTCACTGTTCCAGCACTCTTTAGATTAGATTCCTCCCCTTTATCTTTTCCTCTTCCCCCCCTTATTTTGTATCAGAATGGCTCTAGGACAAGTTAACACAATATTTGAAAACTGAGGGGGGGAAAAACATGTTAGAGCAGACTCAAATAAAGACCAATGTTAAATATTACTTAATGTTTTCTTTTATTTAAAAGATCATTCACAAAATACCATATCCATAAATTTATTTTGTTATGAAGCAGAATGTGCTAAGTGTTTGGAATTCTTTTTTTTTTTTTCCTTTGTTTTTACATTTAAAAGTCAACTGTCTTGACTAGAAGTGAGTTTTTATATGGGAATTTGTTCTTAAAATATTTTCCACATTGAAGATGTAAATAGATCAATTATTTGTGTTTGGAATACAACCACACAAATGCATGTCTGTCTTAAATTAATTATTAGTGTTAGACAAATGGTTCTTATCTCAGAAGCAGATTAAGTGAAAGGCAGAAAGAAGGAAAGAGTAGTTCTGTAAATTGCTGGGACTCTGACTTACAATGGGAACCTCAGGGAAGAAATTCATCACTAGCAGTGGTGCTGGTAGTGGGGCAGCCATGCTTCCAACCTCCTCTTGTAAGTACTCTGGGGTACTGGCTGGTTTATCTGAAGGCTCTCAGCCCAGCTGGGCCCAAGCTTTTCCCATACACTGGACATGTCCAAACTTCAGTGTGGTAGAACCAGATTTTGGTTTTAAACATTAATGATTTCTCCTTTTGCTTCAGCCTCCCCTCCCTCCTCCCACACAACACTGACAAGAAACATTTCAAGTGAAGAGAGGTGCAGTAACAAGAGATGCTTTTTACCCAAATGTCTACATGAGAATCTATAGCAGAAAGACTTCTGATCTGCCCATTCTCAAGGTACTCTGAAAGCTGAGGTCCTAAAACTGTACCCCACCAGGCAAAGAAATACAGGGGATAGCGACGATCAAATACTGCATGGCAAAGTATACACTCCTTCAACAAAAATAAAAAAGTCAATTTTATTTGTAGAAATTTCATTTAAAAATTTACCAAACATGTAAAACCCAAAAATGTAAGCAGAAAGAGCCAGTGAGCAGTTGTGCTCAAACAGGCATGGCTTTACAGCACTAACCTTCAGCTTAGAGGTGTAGTAGCATCATACCATTTGGAAGTCAAGAGCCAGCAGGAGGAGGCTGCTGGCAGAGGCTTTATCCATACTGATTCCACCAGCTATTCACCAGGCTTGTCAGGCAAGGCATCCATTAAATTGATCCTTCCTGGCAACCCATGTGAAAGGGCAGCTGTCCCCCTTAGTTTAATAAGGGGCTCTGCTGTGAACAGTGACTATCATCAATTGTCATAAATGGTATTTCACTACTTGGTTAGAACTGTAAATTTCTGTTCAACTCATCTGGACTCTTCAGTTTTCCTCTTCAGAGCCACAGCAATACAGAACGAGACATGCAAGTCAGAAGAGGAACACTGAGGAAGTAAAAGGAAACAATACAGGGAAATAACTAAGTCTAACCTGTGCTTCTAAAATAAAACAAACCCAGAAAGGAAGAAGTGAAGCAGCACCTTTGTCCAGAGACTTCCACACTTGTGGAAGCAGCCACACTGCCTTATCTACTGGCAACTGTGCTGCTTGGAAGGAAACAGAAGAGGGAAACTCAGCACAAAGCAGGCACTAGATACAGCAAAGCCAAGAACGTACTAAAAACCACTTGTTAACAGCTGACATGCATTCACAAGCTCTGTGTTTTAGGTTTCAAAGAGGACAAATACCAGATGGCAGGAATGGTAAACTGCAGGGTTGACATTCCAGCAGAGCTAGTCACTCTGTACTGTCTTGCTTTTCCTCCCGCCTCCCCATTCCCTCTCAACCCCAAACTCAGTCGTGTTCTTTTACTACTTCCTCCCGGGGCTTGGCTCCTCCAAAGATCGCAGAGTTTGGATTGGCTACTTGATTGAGGGGAGTATCAACTGTTCGAGGTTTGAGCTGGAGTCGGGGTCGCTGTGCTCTCTCCTCTGAAAGGAAAAACATTCCAATTGTGAGATCTGCCTGTCAAGGGCAGGAGCTTTAACCTGACAATGAAACCAGGAGTCTCCTTTGCGGAGGAAGGCCAAATCACACACAGTAGGAGTTTACCTTCTGTTGGCTCTCTAAAGTCCATGGAAGACCCACGAAGGGGAGGCCCATCTCTGAAGCGACCAGTGCCACCACTTCCCATGGAGGCACCTGGTGGCCGCCGGTCTCCAGGGCGGGTTCCTCTACCCCGACCTCCCAAGAAGTCATCATCTTTGAATCCTGAAGATGGAAGACAGTGAATTTAAAGAGCATCTTTTGCAATCTTTTTAATCTAGACTTATCTGGACGACTGGAAAACCTTGCTAGTCACCGCTGTCAGTCCAAGGTGATGCACTGAGAGCCTTTGTCTGCAGACAGATTGTTTCACAGAGTTCTAGCACCTTCTGGAGGAGTTGTTTGGGTTCCATTTGAAACCAAGTATACTATGCCAAGTTCAGAAAGTGCTTTATCCACTTAGAGGCTTATTGGAGTGCTGGAGAGTGGGTGAAGTGAGTTTAAAATATGAACCTTGGCTGCAACTTCAGTTTGTTAACACCATTAGCTGACTTGGGAGACAACACTATAAGTACTCAGAGTACTTCCAGAGCCAGATCATCACACTGGCTACAGCCTTGGCGTGAAACCTGCAGGACCAGAGCAAATGGGAAAATAGCTGGGGAGTAGTGAAATAGACTTATAAAACAGAGTTAAAACCCCAGGGCTGTTTAGCTGTACCATAAACTGACCACACATTTACTAGACTAACTAAAGGGCTGGGGAAAAAAACAAACCAGATTTTAATCTGACTGCATTTCTTCAGTTTATGTATCACAAAAAAAAAGTAGATCAAGACCTATCTGTCACTGATCAGAGTTCCAGTCTGTACCAGTGACTATCCTTGAGTATCTCTCCAAGCCTCCACTGCCTGCATTTCAGTGGGAAGAGGATACTTCAGGCTAACAGCATACACAAAGGGAATACACTCATACTTTTCAGAAGCTGCCTGGAAGAGAAAGTTGTTTGGTTCCCAACTGAGATTTTCCTTTCCACTTCAGTATTTGGGAAGCTGTCCCTTACTTCAGTGCCAAACAAGCCATCCTTAAAGACTTGATCTAGAGCAAGGCTGTACAACCTGAGAAGAAAAGCTTCTGTAGCAGCTAAGACTGAAATGCTAAACTTCTGGCTCATAAATCACTCATCCAGCATTTAAGAGGCTGAAATGCATTCACATTTGGAGAAGCTGCCAAAGAAGGTAAGAAGCTGTGACACAGAATGCTCAGCTCCAAAGGCAGGTTAAGCACAGCACTGCAGCAAGCTCCTCTCTCCAGCATCATGCTCCAATCCATGCTGGGGGCAAGGGCACACTTTGCTTCTCCTACATTGTTCATTCCACTCACGCAGAGACCAGACATTGCAAATTGTACTTGCCAACATCTCCACATCAGAAAATGGACCAAACCCATGAGTTCAGAGGACAAAAGCAATTGTGTTAATGCCACTGTTCATTCTAATAGCTGGAACTGACTGGAAGTTAAGAGCAAACCCAGTGGCTCTGTCACTACCTTCCACTCAGCAAGCTCAGTTACTTGCTGCAGCTGCATTACCACAACAGGTCTAAAAGTTCAGGAACATTTTGCATTTACAAGTGCTTTGGAACACTAATGTGACTTTAGAGAAGTCAGTTACTTCAGGGAGACACATATAATGACATCGCATCTCCTTGAGAAGATGAAAATCTCTGCTCTGATGTAATATCAGCCTTCCTACATGATCTGTCTGTTTCTGCTACTATTCAGAAATTTACTTAGTTGTATGTTTGAGAAATGCTTAAAACAATCACCATAGGCTACATCTGGACAAGAATTCTGTCATTTACAGTCATTTCATAGACTTTTCTATGGAGACATTTTCCTCTCAAGGCAACGAAAGATTCCCCATGAGGAATCCCACCACAGCTGCAGGATGTCTGAAGTTGGCCCATATAGTAGATTCAATCAAACCACTAATGGTGACAAATGAAAATGAGAACATTTCAGTGCCTTTTAGGCTTCCTGTCTGTATAAGTGTTAATACTGATACCAGAATTGAAGTCATCTCTGGACTCCCATCCACCTCCTCTGGATTCTCGGGAACCTCCTCCCATTCCTAGGAAAAAAGCCACAATTGTGTTCAAGTCTGAAGCTGTGGGAAAGACTGAGCAAGGGAATACCAAACCAATGTTTCAGTCCTTCAATATCCAAAGTTATGCTGCTGGAAAATCCTTTTCTTTTGGTACTACCAAGTTCCATTGCACAGGAACAAACAGTCAGTTTAAGTTAACCAAGAATAAGTGGTCAGAAAAGTTTCTCTAATACACATTCAATGGAAACCTCTGCTGAGTGTGGTTCAACCAACCTTCAACTACAGGCAAGAATGTTTTTACACTGGAACAAGAGACATACTCCAAAATAAGCACTCATCTATGTGTGCTTACTCACTTTTCATACATCATCACAAAATAGTAGCGGATCAGACTGTTGGGCTTATAATTGTCCTCTGCAAGACACAACACGTTATCGGGGGTATTGGTCTCACTTCCTGGGTTAGGAGTGACAACACATCCAGCCTTTGGACACAAAGCACAGCTAAATTTCAGACACCTCAGGAGCGGCAGCAGCAGCTGATTAGAAACACACACATAGATATATACACATACCAAATTTCACTTTTCAGTATAATCTTCATGTTCACTTGCATGCCTTGTCTTAGCATTAGTCAGCACCAGAAGCCATAACTATGACCATTATATTTAAGAAGCTACTTAGAAAAATGGAAGTCACCTCTGTCATCAGGCCCGCCGCCTTTTCTGAAGCCAAAGCCACCTTTATCCTGTTTCCTGCCTTCTGCTATGTCCACTCGGAGTGATCGGTCACCCAAAAGCTGTTAAATCAAGGGGAGAATCTGTTCAGGATGTATCACAAGGGCTGCCAAAGAGTCTGATACTTATGCTTGTCTTTGATTTCCCAAATTAGTTGCAAGTGTACTTACTGCACCATCATATGTAAGAGCTTCCTTGAGTGACTCCACCTCATCGAACTCTACGTAACAAAATCCTGTAAGAAACACATCTCAAGTTAATAGCACTTTAAAAGGCCTTTGTAAGAAGCTACTCCTCCTGCATGCCTGCTAATAGCTTCCTTCCCTTTTAAACACGAATTGTGATGCACACATGCAAGATGCACATGGCTCAGAAACCAGTCCTCATCAACAATGAACACATTTACCTGCACCTGTTAATGATGGGGCAAATCCTGAAGCAGAACTCTGCGCACTCTGTGAATGCCAAGAGCCTAATTCCCTTTTCTGCAGAGTTCTCATTATAGATTAGATCTGATCTATGCCTTCAGACAGTTATTCAGCTGAATACTGGCACTTCGTTCCTAGTGTTTTTAAACAAGAAATTGAAATACTTATGTGGCCAGCAGTGTGATTTTGTGTCATCACATCATTTAGTGGATTTACTCCTTTTCAAAGGCCCTGTTATCCAAGGTAAGCCTTTTCCACCCCTTAAAGTAACTTACAAATATACTCTATTTCCACCAGACAATTCCCATAGTAATTGAATTTGTATCCTCTAAAACAGCTGCCTGAATGGTTATCTACTTGCTTTTTCTATCTACTAAAAAAAGAGCTGAAGCAAAGGGAGTCTTCTGAAGTAAAGGAATTACTCAATGCTTAAGGTCATGGACCTTAAGTGGGTCAGCTCTGGTAGAATTCATAGGAGACAAGGTTTGAGAAAGTTCTTTTGTGTCAGGGCAAATATTGACTCCTCACTCATGTTACTCTGTATCTCAACATGATGAAACAGTGACTCTCATTCAAATGATACACTTACATAGTAGTGAATAAGAAAACCTGCATCAGTCAATATAAAAGCGGAGAACAACTGGGCTTTAGACCGAAATTCCCTATTAAAGCAACTTTTTCTCCTAATTATTCGTCTACCACCAAAGAAATCTGAACACTCACCTTTAAATTTGTCTGTTTCCTTGTCTCTGACTAGTCGTACACTCCTTATGCTGAGATCCTTGAAGATGGCATCTATGTCTCCTTGGACAGTGTTGAAGGGCAGATTTCCCACATATGCTGTGAAAGGGGGTTCTGTTGGCAGCTCTTTATTTCTGCGGGAACCAAGGCCACCACCACGAGACCTGTTGGAAAAAGCACAGTGCCTCTGGAACTGCCTCCCAGCACAGTCACAGTGCAGTCCACAGCACTGCTCAGGTGCTGTGTCTAGCTGCAAGTCGATTTTCCCAGAGCTTTGGTTAGTTTTTCTATCCTTTTGCCTGTACCTGCCACCCGAACTGTTGGTCAACTCTTTTCCAGTATTATCCAATGTAGTACTTCCGTGAGAAACTGAATAGATTACAAGGTGAACTCATTTATGAAGTGATGAAGGAACTTCTCAACCCACAATTCATTAAGGAAAGCAACATAAGGTTAACCTCTAATGTCCCCTGCTCAAAAACATTACCTCTAAAAAAAAAAAGACAACACCATCTTAGAATAGATTTTAAGAGTAATTTATAGCAATGAAGAAATACTAGTATTGGCACAGGTTTGTCAGCTTATCTGGAAATTAAGCTGGATCCAATGCTTTTAACTAAACAGTATATTACCAACACCCGCTCCACAATCATTCAAATTATCTCAGCAACACTTAGCTTAACAGAAACACCTTCCCCTAAGTCTGAAGCTGTGGCCATAATTGTTGGATATCTGGACTGGAATGCTTTGAACTGAATACAAAATAAATTTGGTTGAACAAGGGGTTCTGAGGCAGAAAAAAAATCCGTGCTGTCTGGATGCTTACTTCTTTTGTCTTGTGAATTACAGAGGTAAACTGGGTGGTATTTTCCTGTCTTGTCCCTCTGTACCAGTTAAATTCTTGGCACTGGGTGCCAAGGAGCTAAATTCTTTACTGTACTAACGTAACACATCTCTGTGAACTTCCTGCAGAGCCTAATCTTCAAAAGCCAACTTGGAATTTCTGTACAGAGAGCAAGGTATGTACAAGGTATGTACAAGGCAACCTGAAATTAAAGCTCCTAGACTTGTAAACTATAGGATGTCCCTGGTTCCAACACAAGCAATCTCTAACCTTTACCTGAAATATCTAGTTACTATTCTGTCCATCTTCCCTTTATCACCTTCCTTCTACTGGGCTTTGCTTGTGTCTGTTCCCTTTCCCTGAGGCTCCTCAGGCATTTAAAACTACAGTGGAACACAAGCTGTAACACAGCAGGATTTGCCAATGTGACATGGACCAATTAGATTGCTGCAGAGTCTTTCCTAAAATCCAGAAGGTCAAATAATTTTATCATTTCCTTTTATTCTGGCTGGTTTTATGCAGCCAAAAAAATCCATTGGGCAAGGTACTTGACAGTATTTATTTTCATTCAAGAATAAATATTTTACTACTAATGAATCAGATAATGCATTAAGCTTGAATAAGATTTCTTAACTCTTCCTAGGTGAGCCTGTCATTTGTGCCTTATTTAGCAGCTCCATGCAAGAATCATTTCTCACCAACACTATCAACGTGCTGCTAAATCTACCTGAATCACAATCTATGTATCTTTAGTTAGAGTTCACCCAGGTTTGCATTTTAGCATTTTTGACAATCCTCATCTGCTTTTGTCTCATTAACAAGTCAAAAACATACTGGAGAACTAAAGCTGTAATAGTTGTGAATTACTTTAGTCACAAGACTGAGTTTTAAGGAGGAACTCCCAGAGAGCTGAGCTGCTGTTTCAAATAACCCCATAACACATAGAATCAGTTCCATGCCTTGTCCTTATTTCTCATCTACGGCATTAAGAACAGCTATTAAAATACCATACATTTAACTTGCATCCAAAAAAGAAAATCTTAATGTTTATGTCCTACAAGAACATCAGAATTGAGTTTCAAAGGAGCATTCCCTCCTTGTACATATTCTCAGGACATTCCCTGAGCTGCCATTCACCTCACAGGGAACTGATTCACCTAAAAACCCACCCTGGAGCTGAGTCCTCAGCCTGATCTGGACAGCTGCAAAGAGCACTTTGCCAAGATGGGAAGGAGAAAGAGAGCAAGGGCTGGAACTACAACTTTCATCAGCAACCTGCACTCAGCTCCATTTGAGCCACTTCTAAAACCACTCTCTCAATCCCCAAAAGGATTTTCTGTGCTACAGACAAACCTCCTTTCTACCACAATGCACCAGAACTTCATGGGGTGCATGTGTGGAAATCCATGCCCTCTTATGCAATCCAGACTGATTTTAAAGTCAGAAAATTAAATATTTTTCTCCAATTTGATATTAAGGCTTCGGTTATCAAATATATAACTATAGCTTTGGTATTTTAGTTTCCATTTGAAGAACAGGAATCATCAACAACTAAGTTTCAAACGAAGTTTCTTATGGAACTCAGGTATAGCAACACAAAAAGAAACTGTTTCTGTACTTCCCCACACTTTTTCCAACACTGAAACAGTGAAATAAAAGAAAAGAGCTGACTTCTGTAACCAAACAAAGAGATTGGAAGAAGATTCTCTCATTTGCAACAAAGTAGGACAAAAGTAAAAAAACAATTGAAAACACATTTGAACTAGGCAAACCAAAATGCTGAATGAATATCTGCATTTCCCACTCTAAACTTTTGCTTAGACACAATTAGGTAATAATTATGTCATCTTACTGTGGGAATCTGAAAGACATGACTTGATTTCCTTCTCAGAAAACCAAAGCAGAAAGCTGAAGAGGAAAGCTTGCTTCTAACAACATCCCCATAATTAAACTTTGGTGGGCTGAGTTAATGACTTTGGCCATATTGGTTAGAAAATAATTAAACTCACATTTTGAAGCTATTCTTTCGCAAAGTTTAGTAACGTCTGCAGAAAAGATCTGCCAGAAGTTCAAAATGAAGGATATTTTGAAAACCAGTATTTGAGTTAAATTAAGTTTGAGTTCACCAGAGACCAAAGCTCAAGATTTACCTTTTGTACAGCACAGAGACAACAGCCTACCTGGGTTCTGACATTAAAGCTTTTCTGGGGCAGCATAAGAATTAGCAGGATGACAGTGTCAACCCTCCAAGACCACACCACTAAACTCAAACCCAATTTATTCAAGCAACCCAGGACATATCTGGAGTAAGTATCAGATGTCTTCAGCAAAAAGTTTACCCAAGCCTAAAAATGAGGAGATATCCTTTAATGTGACATGGGTAAGACACAGGATCCTAGGTGCCAGAAGCATAAGAACTAACTCTACATTTTCACTGAACTGTGCAGCACTTCAGCAGGTGAATCTTAACCTTTAGTAGGGTGCCCAGCACTTCAAGCCACACCTAGATAAACAGCCCAGCAGTGAGTTAGGAGTGGTAAACACTCCCTTTCTTTCAACTCTGAGAAGTTCTACAGATGTTCAGTTTCAACTAGGCCTAAGTATGCTCAGCTACAGGTTTTGCTGTCAAATTTTGGGCTCTAAAACACTTTCTAAAAAGCTTATATTAAGCCTTTTGTCATTTATGTCAGCACCACATACTTCACCAGGAATAAAGCAACTTCTGCATTCCCTAATATCGTGATTCAGCTTTTAGTCAATGCATCACTAAACATGTCAGGTGTAGCAAAATCCCATCTCATCACACCAATCGTATCCTGATGCTCTTCCACCAGAATTTTGATGATTATGAGAAAGAGGCAGAAAACTTATATATGTTAGAACCTGTTGGGCACTGATTTCCCATCTGTCATACCGTGCTCACTCACTGTGTGCACCAAAGGTTATGCAGAATGCAACTTTCACAAAAACTACTACATCTCAGCTGAGTTTACACTATTCCTACAGTCCTAGAGCACTTAAAAATGAGCAGGAGCCACTAGAAATTAACATGGGATTCTTTAATCAGAACCCTCAAGAACAGTCTTGTTTTCATTACACTTCATATATTACAGGAGTTAATATACATAATATACACAGAGACCTGTTAAACTGTGAATTAGCTATTAGTAACTTAATAGTGATGACAATAAATTAGATAAGTATACATTGGACTCTAATATTAGTAGTATCTGATGGTTAGAACTGCAGGTAAATTAGAGTAAGTACATTTTCTTATCTGTAGAGACATCTACTAATTTGCAGGATGCCTTTAGTTTACCAAACAAGGATCCACATCTTCCCTGAGAACAAGTTTAAGTACTCTTACAGGAATCTGAATATAAAATAAAATTTTAACTGGCATTTTATTACTTCACAGTATGTGCCTACATTGACTAGCATACACTGTGCAGCAATATCTGAGTTTATAATGAGTCAAGTGCCACTTTATGCTGCTGGCAAGGTTATTTTGTTACAGAATTAAAAAAAAAATAACAGAAATGCAAGTGGCTACATCATCTGTTTGTTCTGGGACATCTCTGAATTAGACACAAAGGGTATTAGTGCATGAAAATGAGCTTGAAAAGCTTAATGTGTCAGAGTATTTGCAAAAAGACAAGAAGCAGCTCCTCCCTGCTGCCTGAAGAATCTGAAATGAAACCAAATTATTCATCTAAGAGCAGAAAAGGGCACGAACACTGTTGATCAGCAAATATACCCTGGAAGATTAGATTATACAGTAATATACTTGCAAAGATTTGCTCACAAGGAAGTTTATTCCACAGATTTATGCCTGTTTTATTTCAGTACACACCGAAACTTGTAACAGCACCAACCTCCAAAAAAATCAATTGTTTGATTGCATGTTCCTAACCTGATTTAAGACAAACTTCTAATTACTGGTTATTGTCTCTGTAGCTCCTCCCCTAAAAACACTCTTCAGCAAAGAGACAGAGACAAGCCCGATTCCTAAGGATCAGGGATTTGCAGTCTGCGCCCGGAGCCCCGGATAACGCAGGACGGCGGCTCCCAGCGCTCCTCGAGCGGAGACACCACAAAGCCCTCCCATTTCCTCCCGCCGCAGGCATCACACGCTGCCCGCTCCCGGGGGCGTCTCGTCCCGCCAGCACAGCGGCCTCCTGCCCTGCTCCAGTCCTTCAGGGTCGTCCCCTCCGCCCATCCTGGTCCGGCCCCGCACAAGCTCCTCACGGCCTTCCTTGGCTCTGGCCCAGCACCTCCCTAAATCCCCCCTCCACTCGCCTCCGGGACGGCGGGAACAGCGACACCGTCTTCCTCCCGCCCCTTCCCGGCGCTCCCGAGCCGTCCGGCCCTGAATCCTGCGGCGCTGGCCGGAGCAGTGCGGAGACGGCCGGGAGCCCCCCAGGACCCGCAGCCGCCACCCCGCCGCACAAAGCGGGTCTGCCACGGCCAGCGGAAGGGCACCCCCGCGCCCTGGAGGAGGGAGTGCGGAGGGCAGAAGGAGCCCAAACAGCTCCCAGAGGCAGCGCCCCCGTCCCGCAACACCCGCCCGCCATCCCCATGGAGCAGTGCAGGCCGGGCCCTGCGGCCGCGCCCCCGTCTCGCCCGGCTGGGGGCACCGCTCCCGTCCCAGCTATGGGGGGAGCCCTGAGTGCTGCCCCCAGCCCCGCTTACCCGCGGCCGCCACCGAAGCTGCTGTAGGCCCGGTCGTCGTAGGGATCGAAATCCGCCATCGCCGCCGCGGCCTCGTCCCCGTGCGAGCGTGACAGGACCGCGCCCGAGGACCCCGCAACGCTTATATACGGCGGCGCGCGGGCCGGGGCTGCCCCGCGCCGTGCCTGCCCCCAGCTACCCGCCCCGACGGGGCTGTCCGCGTCGCTGCCTGTCAGGAGGTGTGCCGCGCGGCTCGCTCCCGTCGGCTCCGGGACGGGATCTGCCCGGGGATGTGGTCGATGTCTGCTCTGGGATCTGCGCGGGATTTGCTCGCGGCTCTGCCCGGGGATCTGCTCCGGATCTGCCGGAGGATCTGCCCGAGATCTGCCCGGGCTGGGCTGCGGTAATGCCTCCGGTGAGCGTTGGACACCCCAGTGCTGATACAAGCCCAGCCCGCGGCTCTGATTCCCCAAGCATCCCGCTGTCGCTGCGGGCAGGGATCACAGAGATCATGGAAATGGATCCTGCTCCAAGTGTCACAGTCATCCACAGTGATCACAGGGATGGATCCTGCTCCGGGGTCATTCCCTGCACTCCCGCGGGTGGCACCGGTGTCTGGCAGGGTAGCAGCAACGCGCAGTGTCCACAGGGCAGCTAGAGTATAGTGCTGGATTTTGTTGCAAATTAAGACAACGAGCTGTACCCCAGAGTTTCACAGTGTCCTTTAAAAATACCGTTTGCACCAACTGGTTTTTCTCCTTTTGCCAGGCCATAATTTAATGTTTTCTAATAAAACCACATGACAGATTCCCATACGATAACCAACGGTGCCCACAGCTCGTGTCCCTGACCCCGCACTGCCGATCCCGGCTCACCCCGCAGGCTTTGCCCCTCTGTCCCCGTCGAGCCCCGCGGAAACAGGATCCAGCCTGCATCCAACCCTCCCTCCAGGGACGCGAACCGAGTGAGGGAAGCCCAGGAGCCCTTGGGGCAGAGGAGGGACGAATGAGTCCTGCGGAGGAGCAGGGCTGGGGGTCAGGGAGGGAACGCGGCGCTGAGGGGGCGCGGCGATGTTGCAAAACGTGGAGTATGTCAAGACTATCTTAAGTAGGAATGATCTTTAATGTAAAATCTTTGCATACTTTCAGCAAGAAAGGAGACCTGACCCCTGGGGCAGGCAAGAGCCAGCATCCCTTACTCAAGGACACCCTGGAAACAACGAGCATTAAGGATGGTAGTAAATTCTGATGTTGATGCACGTCTGTGTATACATTGCTAACTTAGCAAAAGACTCAAGGTCCATGTATCCTATAGCTGATCTATGTTCACTATAATTCTGAAAAGACCCTGTGAAGACCCTTTCCCCTCAGCATGTGTAGAAGTTAGCTGAGGTTACGCGACTTGTAAATTACTAATCAATCCCGATAGATGGGCAGTACTTGGAAAGTTACTAATTCTGAACTTCTGAGCATAAATAATGGTGTGAAACGCCCGGTAAGGTATGCTGGATTTGTGGAACACCACCGAACACCGCGGCTCGCTCAACTCTGAAATAATCAATCAATGCGTCCGTCGAGTGTGTCCCGACCGGCTTGCGGCGCACCGGGTCAGCAATCCGGTTCTGTGGGGTGAGGGGTTGAGGGAGCGGGGTCTGAGGGAACAGGGGTGGGGCTGAGAGGCGCGGCAGGCGCTGCGGGGAGCGGGGCTGAGGGGCCGGGAGGTGCTGGGGCGCGACCGTGAGGGGAGCGGGGCTGAGGGTCCGGGGACACGGAGCGCAGCGGCTCACACGGCGGCCGAGCCCGTCCCGCGGCGGCCGCGCTGCCCCGGAAGAGGC
>WEKY01032031.1:301240-333884 GCA_013390045.1 Picathartes gymnocephalus | reverse complement strand
TGGCGGCATGGCGGGCATGGAGGAGATGGAGCAGATGGAGCAGCGGGGCGGCGGCGCGGCGGTGACCGATCCCCGTGGGGTGCTGCGACAGGGCCGCGCCTTCCTCGACTTCTTCTGGGACATCGCTAAGCCCGAGCAGGAGGTGCGGCTGGCGGCCACTGAGAGCCTTCTGCGGCACCTGCGAGAGGGCAAGAAGGTGAGGAGGGGGCCAGAGGAGCGGGGGAGGCGGGTGGGCAGTGGGTCACAGGGCGGCTCATCCCTCTGCCGCCGCTTGGGAACGCGTCAGTGCGGACGGGGCCCGGGCCGGGCCGCGCTCGGAGCAGCCCGGGCACCGCCTAGCTCAGTCTCTCTTGCAGGACGATGAGCTCAAGTACACCCTGAAGCGGCTGGTGGAAGGACTGGGAGCCACCCGCGAGGCCGCCCGCCCTGGCTTCAGCTTGGCCTTGGCGCAGGTCAGTGTTTCCCAGCGCGGATCAGAACCGTCGGCAGCCTCTGTCCATGCTTGGGGTCTCTTTTGCTGTCTGTGCAAGGCTGGAGGACTCTCTTCTGACCGCTCCTGCGTGCACATGGGAGGGAAGACTCTCACAATAACCGTAGTGGTTTTAAATGGTGTTACTCTGCTTTAGAAACTCTTATAAAGTTATAAACTGTACTAATACCACATTCGTACTTCAGAATTCCGTCCTGCTTCAAGAACTGTCCTTAATTTACAAACTTTGACCAAGTTTGCAATTATTTCGCATTTAGTACTATTACTGCTTCTTAAAACTCTCTTGCTCCTGGTCTTGGTCTGTTGATGTGGGATATCTGAAAAGGTAACCCTTTAACAAACAGTTCAGAGTTTTTTTCCTCCACGGTGGTTGAGTCTGTAACATAGCAAAGACTCCCAGCAATTGGTATAACCAGTGATGTGTGGCCTCATCTCACCTGAGAATTTGATAAAGCAGAAGAGCCTGTATGTTTCTCGCTTTGATCAGGGCCTTGCCCATGATGAAAAGTTTGATTACCTCTGCAATGGGGTCAGGCAGTTTCAGCAAAATGTTCTCATTATTATTCTGTGGGGTACAGGGAAAAACCCTGGAATATCAGCAGGTATATTTGTGTTTGCATAGAATCCTAGAATGGTTTGGATTGAATGGGACCTTCAAAATCATCTCTTTCCATCCCCTGCCATGGGCAGGGCCACCTTCCACTAGACCACATTGCTCCAAGTCCCGTCCAGCCTGCCATTGAACATTTCCAGGGTTGGGGCAGCCACAGCTGCTCTAGGCACCCTGTGCCAGGGCCTCCCCACCCTCACAGGGAAAGATTTCTTCCTAATATCTAACCTAAACTGACCTTCTGTCAATGTGAAGTCATTCCTCCTTGTCCTGGCACTCTGGGACTCCAAAGTCCCTCTGCATCTCTCTTGGAGCCTCTTTAGTCACTGGAAGAAGCTTTAAGATCCCCCCCGAGCCTTCTCCAGGCTGCACAACCCCAGCTCTCCCAGCCTAGATCCTGTTGCATACATCTTTATTGATCTGGTTGTCTTTATTCTGGCCTGATAAAGCAGCACATCTGCTGCTGTGCTGAACAACTGTTCAGCTCTATTTTAGCTTAACCCAGTACAATGTCATGAAATGGAAGAACTGCAAACAGCTATTCCATCTCTCTCCTCAGGTTTTGCAGGCTTTTGAGGAAATTCCACTGTGCAGCATTTTGGAACAGATAAAAGAAAAACATAATCTGGAAAAAGTGAAAAAAGTAAGTCAGCTCGTGGCACCATTTGCCAACTGCTACTTTAAATGAATTGTTCTCTATTCTTTGAAGTCTTGGTGTATAGTGTAGTTTTGGGGTTCTCGTTAAAGCAAGTAACTATAATGAAATAAATATTTCTAAAAACTGGAAGTTGATGACATTGTCATCTGGCTCTGTTTTAGCTGAGATTTGTCCGTGTGATGAAGAGGTACTCCAGGACAGTTCTTAAACACTTTTCAGAGGGTTGCTTTTCATTATGTTCTCTTCCCCATGGTAGGGTGTTCAACGCTGGAACTTCATGCCATCTTTTTCACTGATCATGTAGCTGTATGTGAAATCTAACCTTTCAGGAAAGTAGATTTTTACCTATTTTCTTTTTGTTTTTGTTTTTCTTTTTTTTTTTTTGCTTTTTTTTTCCTTTCAGAAACTTGTGAGAAATGCTGCTTTTGGGAACTTCTTTGGAGTTATGGCTCTGTTCCAGTCTGGGCGGCTTGTGAAGGTAACACTGCTGTCAGGTGTGTCAGTTCTGGTTCTGGAGCTTCTGATGTGGAAAGATGATTAACAGAGAAAGGCTGGGTCACTGGGTAATCGATGCAATGGCACTTGAAGCATCGAGTTCAGTTAATTTCTGTTGTGTTATCCATGGACTCTTTGTGCCTTTTTAATGTCTGTTTCTGAGTAGAATGTAGGAACTGTGTCAAATAGTACAGGAGGTTCCTACCTCTCCTGGAAGGAGGGGTTCTGTTGTCATATTCAGCTGGGAAACATGATTTTGGAGAAAGCTGAGTGGCCTATCAAGAAACAATTGCGTGTTTCTTATTACAAGTAGGCATAAACATCTAAAGAGTGGATTACCGGAGCCTTCAGCTTAATTTCTGATACATGTCCTCTGGTTTTGGCTTATCTTTCCTTTCTAGGACCGGAAAGCTCTGCTGGAGAGTATCCAGCTTCTCCAGCAGCTGACAAATCACCAAACACACCTCAGAGATCTCCCACGCAAAACTCTTATTGACATCACCTCTGAGGTACAGGCACAGCATGTGGGGTGAGAGGGAGAGAGGGCTTGGCTTTGGGGTCAGGTTTTCCTTTAGTTTTTTTCATAGCTGGAAGTTAATAGGGGGTGTGGAAAAATGAGTGTAAACTGTGGGAGCTGTCCCTATGCTGCCTGTGGGCAGATGCTTGTATTCTGGGAAGGGTTAGCTCTGGTTTAGCTTAGTTTGACTTCATCATGGACAATCCCATAGTCTGTTGTTTCCCATTTCACTTGCTTGGATGATGTGTTGGACCATCTACTCTTTTGAACAGATGTATGCAGAAAACTCTGAACAGCAAACCACCTTTTTTTATGCACCAAGACTGGGCCTAAGGTGGAGTTTGGGCTGTTGGGAATGAAATGATGTAGGGATGAGGAGTAAAGAGCTCTGAGTATGTAGTAAAAGAAAAGAGTTTATTTTCTTTTTTTTTTGAAGTGGATGTTGTTTGTAGATATGAAGATTAGCAGCGTTAAATAAAAATAGAGAGTTTCCATGTCCCTGGTTTACCTGTCTGTGCAGGCAGAGCATTCAGACAGCAAGAGAACAATTGCAGCTGGAGTCAGTTGACCAGAATTACTGTCTGATGACAACATACCGTCCTACTCCCCATGGTAAAGCACCTGGGACTGTCTGGCAGTCATGGACACATCCATTATTTATTTTTCATTGTGTCATCATAAAGACTATTTCTAGAGTTTCCAGAACACTGCAAGCTTTTAGTAAAATGTTCTCTAATGCAGATACTTCGATGTACTTACTTCACTGCCAGTTAGTAAAATGCCCTCAGATATTTGTCATATGCTCTCACCCTCGTTCCTGTTTAGGTTCCTGAAACTGTGTTTGAGGATGTCCTGTTTGACATCTTGCAAGGTGACTTCTCTTCAGCCTTCACATCTCCAGAGAACCTGCACCTTTTGCTTGTGGGCATGCAGAAATTCCCTGGTGTTCTGAAACCTAAAAAGTTGAAGAAGCTGTTTGGCTCACCTACTGTTGTAAATAAGGAAAATATTTCCAGGTAAGTTCTTAAATAAGGAGGTTTAAATGAACATTCTTTTCCTCTTGGCTAGCAGTGAGAGGAATGTGGCTGTGATTCTGATTCCTGCTTGTATTTGCCACTGCAGGTGCTGCTGAGGGCTAGGTGTTAATTGTTATGCAGGCTCCCAAGTTATAGTTGTGTCACTTCTCCCAGGAGGCACAGCTGTATTCTCAGGAAATGTTCTGTGTCCTTCAGCAGGATGAATTTGGCCTTCAGCAATTCCCTTTCAGGTCAGATCTCTCACATTGTTTTATTGCTTCTTCTAGACTTGTAGAGCTTCTGAAAAGTGCTGCCAAGTCTGAGAAGGAAGACAAGAAGTTGCCCAGTGTAGTGTTTGATTTACTACAAGTTGCACTGAAGGAAGGTGCCTTTGAACTGTTCTGGAATGAAGTTGTGGAGAACGGGCTGTTGAAGGAGAAATCGGGACCTGTGAGGTTTGTTTTAACATACACTCTTTGTTGTTTCCCATGTTATCCTTCTGTGTCTTCACCCAGAGGTTTTGACTTCCATCTCCCTGCACGCTCCTGTACCCTGCCCCAGCACTTCCTCTCTGTCTTACCCCTGTGTGTGGAGTTACTGCTGTGCCTTAGCCTGAGGGAGTCTTCTCTGTTCCCACTCAGTTACATGTGCTACCGTTTGCTGGGCAGTGCTCTCCCCTTGCTGGCCGTGGAGCAGCTGCAGGTGGTTCTCAAAGGGAAGGTGATGCTGCACTATGGAGAACACGTGGTAGCGACTCAGGTAGGTCTTGGAACAAGCTAAAGGCTGTGTCTTGAGCATAAGGCATCTCTGCCCCTCTTCTAGTTTCAAATAATCTTGTATAAAAAAAGTTTATGCAATTTTAGACGTTTAACTCTTACTAAAAGCAGGGTTATTATCACAGAATCACAGGATCACTGGGTTGGAAGAGACCTCCAAGATCATCGAGTTGAACCCGACCCTAACACCTCAGCTAAACCCTGGCACCAAGTGCCACATCCAGTCTTGTCTTAAACACATCCAGAGATGGTGAATCCACCCCCTCCCCAGGCAGACCATTCCAATACTGTTACATGACCACTAGCTGCAGTGGACTGACTATAGCCTGGGTTTGATTGTCACTGCCTATTTTAAGGGTATGGAAACTATTCAGCACTGCCCCACCTGCTTTCATTGCTGCTGCTGGGAAAGCTCTAATGATGGGGGAAGCAGAGGAAGGGCAGCCCTCAGCAAATTGACAGTGTCATGTGTTGTCCTTTAACAGGCCCTTTGCTTTCGTGCATCCAGAAGCTCCTTTTTGTTTATCATTGTGCTGGGTGTCGCATGAACATTGGAAGGCAAAGACAAAAAGGGACAACTCATGCTTTGTTTGTTAGTGCTTGTTTCAATAAGCACATTTGAGGTCTAAGCACAAAATTTGTTTGGAACTGGATTTTGGAACTTGTCTTCCTCCTTCCCTTCTGGGAAGCCAGCAAACAACACAACTCTGCAATAAATGGAGGAAAAATAAAAGGGGAATGCTGATAAAAATGGGTTTTAGCTTGGTTTTTTGTGGTAATGCAATCCCAAACCTCCTCACATGGGCCCAAAAATAGTTGTTGTCTCTTGGGAGAGATAGGTCTGTGTGATCTCTTGGTTCTCTTATCAGAGCAGCAATAGGTGTGTGGGTTTGCTCTGCAAATACTGCGTACCATGGTACCTCCCTAAAGGATCAGCTTTCTCCAGGATTTATCCATTGGCTTAGTAGTTTTCTTGTTTCGTACTTTTTGTGCTTGTTGCACAACAAATTAGACAAATTAGGCTGTCTTCTTCCATGTGCCTCAAAAATTTGTTAATTTAGTTCCTGTCTGAAAGGTACAAATCCCCTGAACACAATGAGACTAAATGGAAGGAGAAGCTACTAATATTGTTGATGATGAGAGAGTAGAAAAGATCTTAGTTTGAATTTGATTCTGGTTTTGGCATTTGTTTTGTTTTGTTTCTTGATATAGGTTGTTTATTTCGAGAAGTAAATGCTGTTACCTTGTACTTCCTTATGGGATTCTGGTGATTGTTGGAGATGGAACTAGACAAAGCTGGAGTCTGATATTTACTGGCAGTTATCCTCCTGATTCCACTTTTTTATCAACAAGGGAGCAAATAAACCTGATTTGCTTTTCTTGATGAACCCCCTCTTGTGAACTATTAGCCTGTCTATATAGTGTCTTTCCTGGAGTTTTTCTCTCAGTTTTCATATTGATGCACGAGTATTGAGTTCTCCAGCCGTGGAAGCAGGAACTTGCTAAGTTGTGTTTTCTATAAGATTTCTTTCAGGGGTATTTATGTTACAATTGGATGTATTTGTAGTTAATTACAAGTTTATAGCCCCTTTATTTAAAAGAACAGTGTTTCCTAGACTTCCATTACTGTTTCTGCTCCTGCTGGGTCACTGTATTGAACGTGAGAGTAGACCAAACAAGTTGTTTTATTAATTTAAAAAAAGATGTGTTGGACTGTTGGAATGAGACCACTTCTTCAAGAATTCTCCAGTTAAGCATTAATTTTTTTTTCCAGAACAAGTTGAGTGGGATTGAATGCTGTGGGCTATTAAAGACTGTGGGGGAATGGGATGTGTGGTGGAATGGGACGTGTCCTGGTGGTCTCTGTGCTGCTGGACAGTGTCCAAGGCCAGCAGCCTGTGAGCTGTATGCTGTGTGGGGCAGTGGCAGGACCGAAGATAAGACTTAGCTCAAAACAGCCATGCCTCAGGATATGAGTTTTAGCTTAAACATATCAACTCCTTTCAGAATGCCTCAATGCTTCTGAGACACAAGGGAGAGGAGGTGGCATTTATTCTAAGCCCTGCAGGTCGGCAGACTCCAGGGCTCCTAGATGAGACTGGAATTGATGGTGGGAAATTTCCAAATCTAGGGAAACTCTAAGGCAGATGATATGAGAAACACGCTGGAACTTTCACCCAAAATAAAGAGTTGATCAGCCTGGGAGCTTAGTTGCACTGGCCAGCATGTGGTTCATCCTGCTGAAGCCTCAATGTTCTGGAAGGTGCAAATAACAGGGTTGATGTTGGTACATGGCAGGATTCTGTGGTTGCTTACAGTGGATGCTGCTGTGAGACTAAGACCATGAGGTGAAATTGATGACTGACTGTAAGCCTGTGATTTGTACTGACAGAGCTACTCAGACTGAATGTGAAGTTCCTGACCTGCTTCTTTGACTGTGTTTTTCAGTTTCCACAGGGATTTAAGTTTGCTGCAGAAATGGAGGGATATATAGATACATTTCTGAGTGGCTGCGATGACCCAGAGAGGCAGCTGGCTGTGATGATGGGCTTCTCTACCCTTACCAATCAAGGGAAGCCAGTGTTGTTGAGTGCTTCCAGGGTAGTCAGACACCTGCAGGCAGTGGCCTTGCAAAAATACATCTACTGGCTCAAAGACATGTTCCTCAGGCCAGACTTGGACTATTGTTTAGACTTCTCAAGTAACCGGCAAAAACAGAACCGGGAAAATGCAGACATGTGAGTACGTGGGTATTGCACCTTACCCTCAACATTTGCTGGTTCCCTTGCTATGAGTTGACAATTGTTTATTTCCTCTGTGTCAGAAAGTTTAGCCCCAGCATCTGACTCTTGTGCTGGAATAAAATTAAATTCTGCAAGTTCTGCGAGCATAGTAAGAACCAGCCAGCCTCCCCAAAGCAGACTGTGTCACCAGAAGAGCCTTTTCTCTTCTTTTTCTAGCCCTGACAATTGCTTTGGAGAATATGTCCGGTGGTTTTCCTCTTTCACTACAGCTTCTCAGGTCTTTGTAGGAATTGTGCTTCTCTTTTATCTGTGTATTAAACACACTGGCATTCAGGCCAGGTTATGTGTTACCTGGCACCTATAAACCTCACTCTACTGACTGCTGCAATTCTTGAAGCACTTTTTGCTCATCTGCAGACGCTCTGTGGGGTAAATAGATTGCATTTTGCATAGTAAAAAGCAAACTTGAGAAGATTATAACTCTTCTTTTGTACCTGTTGCTTTGTTACTACATAACTGCCAATTTTAGTTTAAAGCCTCTAAATATCTGAAAGTCACCTCTTGATGCAGTAGATTGTGCAGTGTGTATTTATGTTGGGTTAGTGTTCAAACTGCTGATTGTGCCCACCTTCTTTTTCAAAGAGCGCAACAGAAGACTGCTCGATTGAGAAAATGGATCATCCACCGACTGGTTAACATCACTGAAAGTGCAATCAGAAAAGAAGAGAGCCTTGTGATGGACATTGCCAGGTGAGAGTGATGTAAAGACACGTGCTTGGAATAATTCTGTGTAGCTCAACAGCAGTATTCCAGATAAGCTGTCCCCATGAAACAAGGGAAATCTAATAGTGGAAATGCTCCAAATTAAATCATTTAGGAGGCTAGGTTTCTTTTTCAAAATACCTTCTACGTAACTGAACTAACCTGTGTCATAAGTAGTTGCCACTTAAAATCACATTAGTCCCATTTATTTTCAATAATTTTTCCATTCCTGCTTGTGTAAACTGCTTGAAGATACTATTTTTATCATCAGGTCTTAATAAGTAGTTATCTGTCACTTAAAATGTCTTGGAGAGTATAACCCACATCTGACAGTCTTGAGTATTGTGTTTTGTGGCCTTAAGTGTTGGTGCTTCACTTTTGTGAAGTCCTGAGCATCTTTTTCTCTTCTTTACCCTGTGTATCTCGAGAAAACAGTCTCATTGTAAATAGTGACTTTTTTCAGTGCTTGGTCTTCCTTGAATGTGGAGCTGTTTGGTTTGCACACATGGGCTGATTTTGCTTTGTTATGGCCAATCTGGGTGTTCATTTTGTTCCTATTTCTGTCTGTTCTAGGTTTTGCTTCTTCCATGCTTTCTTTGTTGCTAAGAAGAAGAATTCCCAGATAGCTGAGGCAAGTGTCCTTCCATCAGAGCCCCTAAATGAACGGGATCATACCGAGATAGAAAACTACTTCTTTGGGTAAGGAGTTGATTGCATGCTTTAAGCTTGGAAATTTCTCTTTTTTCCTGAGGATAAGATCAGTTGTGAATGGCGGGGCAAGAAGTTCGGAATAGTAGGCTGCTATTGGAGCATTTCTTTGAGTCCAGCACTGGGAAATGGCTTTTTTTAAGGAGATCCTACGTGAATTTTTCGAAGATCCATGTTTTGTCGACAGCAGATCTGATGAGTATATGTGAGGTGATATGGCAGGTGTGGAGTTGGGCTCATACTGCTTTTTCCCATAATATTACCATTGCCTCTGTTGCAAGCTGGAAGGGGAAGGACCCAAGAGGGAGCTGCTGGGGTTGTGCTGGTGGCTGTTGGCTCTCTGTCCACTCTGTGTGTGAGGTGCTGGTGACTCCACAGCCCTTCTTGTACTAAGGGAGATAGAGTTGGTAGTAGATGTTTTTAGATGATTGCTATACCTCAGTAGAAGGAAAGCAGAGGACATGGTGGGACACAGAGTGGGAAACAACTGAGATTCATAGTGTCCTTGAGAGCACCAGATGGCTTAGGGCCACACTACTGTTTTGGCTACATGTGTGGATTGAAAGCTGGGCACTGTCAGTCTGGGCTGCAGTGAGTGACCAGAGCTCTGGGATGAGAGTGCTTTGCCTGGTGGGTGTTATTTTGGAAAGTGGGAGCAGGCCATTTGCTTCTTCTCACAGTAACATGCTGGTTGTCTTTCTTTGCAGGTTACTTCAGACATTAAACACCCTTCCTGTTTTGGGGGACACAGCAAAGGCTGCAGCCTTGAGAGAGAAGCATGTCCATGGTGTGACTGCAGATGGGAAGCTGTGGATCTTTCTCCTTGTTGAGTATGCCAACAAGCTGCTCTCCAGTGAGCATATCAAAGCTGTGAAACCTTTTTCCAAGGAACAGAGGGATATCTGGGAGAGGTGAGATGCTTGGGAAACTGGGTGCTGGGTTGGTGAAATGAGAAAGGTGGAGAAGCTCTGGTCTTGGTTTCTCTTTGGGACAGAAAAAGACATGTATTCTCTTTGCCTCCTGTGTTCTGGTTGCTGTAGCACAGCCATTTCACAGGCAGTGGCAGTTCTTTTTCTTCCCTTTGAGTATCCTGGACCCATGGCTGGGTTTAAGAGTGTCTTTCTGTTTCTTTTCACCTCATTCCTTTCTTCCTCTTCCTTCTATGTGATAGTCATGTCCTTTTCTATTTTTGCTCATAGTCCCTCTCCCAAACATGATTGTAAGAGTCTACTCATCTTTTGTCTTAATAATGCCTGTGCAAACTTCTCTATGACTCTTTTCTGAGTTTGATTCTCCATAAAGGTCTAGCCTTGGCTGTGGTATTAGCAATGTAGTCTGTGCACAAGTGCAGTTTTTTTATAACCCACATTCAGTGAGATACTCTTATTGGGTTAAGATTGTGTACTGGAAGTGTATTCAATGCCAGTAAATGAAATGTTAAGTATACAAAACAGTGCTATAGTTTTGGTTGTGTTTTTAGTCTGGTCATATGAGAAGATTTGCCGTTGTAATTGTGAAAAACTCAGAGAGGTTTCTTTCTTCAGAACACTTCAGTCTGTGAAGAATCTGCAGAAAAAGGAAAACAAATCAGACAGTGCCAAAGTTGGTGCTTTCCAACAACTTCTGCTTTCAATGGCCATTCATCTTTTCAAGGTAAGATCTCTGAAGAATATTTCTGTAGTGCAAAATAGACTGATAGCTGGGCTTTCTGAACACTAAGATGGGTAGTTTCTCTGTGTTCAGAGATCCAGCCTTTCAGAACCTCTGGCTTCTGAAAAGGGGCAACTGGCAGCTAATAAACTGTGATTCTTCCAGTGCCTGTAGACGTGTAGTGGGCAAAGCTTGGCCTGAGCATTAGTTCTGCCCTTGATTTGCTGCTGACTGGACCAATTTTTACTTAATTTCATGGGGTTTTTTTCTGCAAGAGTTGTAGTAGTTGATTGTAATATTTGTACTTGTTTGGAGTGGTCCTTATATTTGGAGCATATTCGTTCTGCTGTTGTTGGTAGTGGGGGGTTCTGAGCCTGTTTACTGTCTGCTTGTGATCAAACAGAATCAGTCTGAAACAGTGGATGTTCTGAGTGACCTTCTGAACTGCACAGAGAGGGCATTCAGCAAAGAAGCCAAGAAGAAGAAGGCTGGTGAGTCCTTCCTACCGAAAGAAAGGGAGTGGGTTTGTTAGTGTTCTGTCAAAGACAGAAGATGGCAGTTCTGCATGAATGAAGCACTCTGCATTGGTTCTGGCTTGATGCACTTACTCCCAGGAGAATCCCTTCTTCATTCCCTTTCCGTGCTGTTCTAAGTCTTCTGCTCCAGCTCTCTGTCTGCTCTGTCAGTGGTTTGTGTTCCTGTGTGTGTCTCGCAAAGGAGAGCTGAACTCCACAGCTGCCCTTGTCTGGGTGAGCACTCCAAGGAAGTTCACTCTCCTTGAGTCATTGTTCTGTGTGGGCCATGAGCTTCACTGGTGGTGAACTGGTGGTGTCTGCCTGGCAAAGCTGTGGGCTTGAACACCCAGCAGACATGAAACATGTTTTCTTCTTAGCTTGAGTTCTGAGCAAACTAAATGTGTTCTGTGTGTATACACAGCATGTTTGGAGATGGAGGCTGATCCTTGTTCAGGGCCTGTGGACCCTCTAGGTTGGGACCTGAGCAGGAAAAAACGTGGCTTGATCTTTTGATTTCCTCTCCAGCTGTCGTCTTGTTCTCCTGAAATCTGTGTCAATCAATTTGAGGGTGCCATGAAAATAAAAGTTGTAATTCTTCAGTGGTTTGGTTGGTTGTAGAGCTGGATTCCCAAACTTTTGGACTAAAGGACAAATTTCAAATGCCATCACTTTTCATGGGTTGCTGTGACTTCCGATTTCATTGGAAACACTATAAAGTGCAAATACTTTTGCTGACCAGCTGCTGGTTGCTTTAATGTGGCCAAGTAGATGTCATGTGACTTGCAGGACTGCCAATCTAAGTAATGATTTAATAAATAGTAGCTTTTGTTACCTGGTAAGGCTTTGCAGTGGTCAAAAGACCATTTCAAGCACGTTTCATCCTGTGCTTTCTCCTTCCCAGACTTCTGGTCTGTGTTGCTGAGTGGGTACTTTTAAGAGTCAGCTAGAAGGACAATTTTATTTTTTATTCCTTGGTGAATTTTTCTGCAATTTCTTACTTATATACTAATGCCTCTTTCTGTCATTGTTTGTTTGTTCCTGTGCAGACAGCTCGGAGCCAGGATGGGTTGAGGTGATGGTGGAAATCCTTCTCTCCCTCCTTGCCCAGCCCAGCCTTCTCTTACGTCGGATTTCCAAGAGTGTCTTTGTATGGATATGCCCTAACCTGACCAAGAGGGGCTTGCAGCTGATCCTGGATGTAAGTGAGGCACTAGTACGGCCTTGTACTGTTTTCCTGTTCTGTCCATAACAGATGTATGTACAAGCATGTCTCGATTTTGGGTTTAATTTGAAGTCTGCTTGATTTAGGAAATGTCCGACAATGTGCGCTACTGAATTTGAACTGTAATTTAGAGAGAGTTGGGGATTTTTTGTTGTTTTTGTGAGGGAGGTATTTGTTTGTTGCGATTTTTTTGTTTGGTTGTTTTTTTACAGGAGCCTGAGATCTGCTAACTTTAAGCTGTATTATTTGGTAGTTTTAGGCTGAAGGAATTCCTGGGTCAGTTTATGTAACTGGTAGATTTTATATGTGAGTATAAATGGTAACATTTCTTTATTCAAGAAAGGTGCTTTTTGCATAGAGGTGCTAAAAATAAGTGACACTAAAAATCTGAATTGGTCATACCACTAAGAAAGGTGGTGCCTGCTGAGAAAATAATATGTGGATTGCAAAGATGGGCTGTCAGGTACTTTGTGATGAATTTAATACTTCATTTGTAACAAACCAAGATGTGTGATGCCACCAGCCTTTTCAGTTTTCTCCACCTTTTTTGTTACTTACAGAAAGAACTTGGCATGTTAACAAGCAGAAAGTTAATGCCTTAACTTAAAATTTTGTTATTCAGCTCGTTTACTGTGCTGAAGTTTCTGTCTGTTGTACACAAGAAATGTGTAAAAACAAAACACTGTAAAAACACAAGTCCCTTTTTTTTTTGTAGGTTTTTGACCCTAACCAAGAGCAAAATGACGAAAGTGCAGTTGTTGTGATGGAAGAATCGAACAAAAAGACCAAATCTGCACAGGACACGGTAATTGTGCCATTGCCAGTGACAAACACTCTTCATATCCTCAGTGTTTAATGTTTCTCCTGAAGTGTGTTAACAGATTAACATCGTTTCTGTATTTGAGGAAAACGGCTGTCACTCTATTAAGATTTATTTTAAAGGTGCAACACACAGATCGTGTGGCTTGTTGGAAGAGCATGCTTGAGTCTCTTGGCCTGCTGCTGTAGGCATGGCTGGTTGAATAGATGCCTTTTCGACAAGAAATAGCTGCATCCTGAAATGAGCACAGGCCTGTTCTTTTTGCTGCCACAGACAGAATCGTGTCTGTGATGCACAGCCAGCTGGATTCCAGATCTCGCGTTTTTAAGGACTGTAGAGCATTACAGGCATCAGCAGAGATGGGGGTCAGATGGGAGCTGTTCCTTGGAAGCTTCTCTTTGATACTTAGTTAGTATGACAGAGAAGTCTGTATTATATTCCACTTTTAGCTCTTGTGGAGACCTGGTACCCCATTATCTGAGGTGTCTGTGCTTGGATCTGAGGGCTAGAAGGAAGGCAGTTGGGGAGGGGAGGGTTGAGGTTTTATTTCTGAACAGTGACACATCTGAGAATTGAGTTGGGCTTGTATGGTGGGCTCAGAAGATGAACCTCCCTCCCTTAGGATGAGGAAGGAAGCGAGGACTCCTCAGATGAAGACAACACTGACAGTGAAGATGAGGAGAGTGAAGAAGTTGATGATAATTTTCGCAGTCAGCTGATGAAAGTTCTCCAAGCAGGGAATACGTTGGTATGTTTTCACTGCCTACCTTGATAGAGATACCGGGAGTTTGGGGTGGTGAGAGATGATCTAGTAACCCTCATCCTGTCTGAACTAATGCACTCACAGCCTTTGCAGCCATCTTTGTGTGGCACTTGAAACAGGATCTTAGGTGAGCTGTGGGAACAAGTCACTTGTCCTGTTATTTATTGTTCATATGTCTTGAGCACTTTAGCTTGTTCAGTCTAGCCTGACACAGCTCGTGCTCTTGCCTGTAATAAATGAGATTGATGTGAACTAAAGCCCTGAGATACTGCTATATGTGTTGGCTGGCCTGTGTGGAGGAGTGTTCCCTGAAGGCCACTCTGGAGACTTACTGTAGCAGTGATAGTTTGGTTTAATGATTCCAATAAAGGTTGCAGACATAGCAACATATGGACCTCTTTACTGAAGGAGGAACAGCACAGAGGGAGTCAAGTCAAAACCTCAGCCTCTTTGCTCTCCTGATCCTCTCTACGTGTTAGTGCTGTGCAGCCAGATTACCTGATGGGAAATATAAGTGAGATTTCTCATGGGCCTGAGCATCTGTGTTCGCTCCCTACAGTATTATTATGGGTTATTTACACCCCTGCTTGAGTCTGGTCTTTGCTCTGGTTCCCTCCTTACTGTCTTTTTGAAGTACATGAGTTGATGTGTTGGGTTTTCTCTTCTAAAAACAAAAGGAAGAAGATAAGAGTGATGAAGAGCTGGATGATGAGGCTATGATGGCTCTTGACAAGAACATCTCAGCCCTTTTTGCTGAGCAGCAGAAACGGATCCAGGCGAAGAAAGACGAGAAAGACAGAATGCGGAAAGAGAAGATCCTACGGAGGGATTTCAAGGCTAAGGTGGGAGAGAAGTGTTTGTGTGAAGACCTCTGCCTTAGTAGCATTTTAGTTGAAGCCTATGCATGCTGCAAGCTACCTAACACTGAGCAGCTTGGACATTCACATATGTCATGAACTCCTCGAAGCTGGGACTGGATTGTTGTGACTTTGTACAGCAGCTGGCACAGCACTGTTGGGGTCACTGATTGGCCTGTTGGAAAATCAGGATTGTGCTGTCAAAAAGTGCACCGTGGTTTTCATTTGCTGATCTGAAATGCTTAAATTTATAAGATCCTTTCCTGCAGCTACCCAAAGATGCCTGTCGGTTTTTTTTTTAACTGGACAAGCTTGGTGTTCTTTATGAGACATGCATAAAATGCCTTGGGTCATTTTGCAACATAAGCTTGTTTTGGCTTGTTATGCCAGTAAAATCGGGAGGGATTGTGATAAACCCCCTGGTTGGTTGTCACTGTAATGCTGAGTTCAGGCTGCCTGGCATCAGCATGGACCTTCTGGGACATTCCAGCATCCAGGGTCAGCTCCAGCCGCTCCCAGACAGAAATGGGAGTCAGGAGTGAGGTTAGCCAAGGTGAAGGCTGAGCAGTGAAGTGAGCCAGTGGCTCTACTGCATTTCCCTTCCGATGCTGTTCTGTAAAAAGGCTGATTTTATGCTAATGCACTGCCTGTAATTCAAGGGGGGCTTGCAGGGGTGAGAGCTGTCAGTCAGTGACAGGGACATGTGCTAAGTTCGAGTGACTGCAGGTCTGGCCAGGTGACACTCATTCTTGTAACTGTTCCTTCTAAATGGTGTCACTGCACGAAATAGAATTGGAACCAACAGACAAATCTTAATCTTCAGTTTCAAATTTTAATTTTCAGTTTCCCATGCCCTAACAGTTGAAATGATACCAGAATGTGTACAGATCTAGCTGTAAATAATTTTCTTTAGCCCCCTCCAGCTGCTCCACAGCCTCCTGGTAGCTGCTCTGGGTAAATCCATCTTGTTTCCCTGTCTGCTGTACTCCTCACATCGGTCACTCTGTGTTTGCAGGTGTTGGATCTGATTGATGTGTTTCTGGTTAAGCAAGCAGAGAACCCCTTGGTGTTCGATATCATTGAGCCCCTGCTTCAACTGATTGAACAGTGCATGAGCTCAGACTCTGACAAGCAGGAGGTTGACTTCCTCCAGAAAACAGCTAGTATCTTCAAGTAAGTGTCCTTAGACCTCCAGATAATAGACAAAGGCTTTTGACAAATAGCTGTGGTATTGGTTGAGCACCAGGACTTTCTAAGGTCGAAGGCAATTTCTATGCTTATAGATTGTGTAGGTTAGATTATCAGCACCACACACATACACAGTGCTTAGTCATAACCTGCAGGAAAGGAATTAGGATCTGGATTTTCTAGGCTAAAGGACTTGAAGCGTCAAACCTGTTTGCAGGTGGAAGCCTCAAGAACAAACACAGGTATTGCAGGTATGGAGCCATGTCACCTTCATGGGCCTCTGACCTCTGAGTCAGACCATTCAACAACTCCCAAGGCTTACAGAGTTGCTGCTGTGGCTGGAACAAATTCTCAACAAGTTATTTCTGAGATGGGCAGAGTGCAAATTCTCTATTCAGGGCCAGAAGTCAGGGATGACACCAGCTAGACAGACATAATGTACGGTGTGTCCTCTTTGCACCACTTCTTGACATCCTCAGCACTCTCTAAAGCATTTTCAGTGCTGCTCTCTCACCCCAGTTGACAAGCAGTTGTGAAGTAACAAGGTTTGAGGTAGCCAGTCCCCTTTGTGGGAGCTCTGAAGGAAGGTCGGCTCTGATGCCTAAATTTGTGCTTGAAGGTGAAGAGTGTTAAGTGTCTTCACCCTTCTTGCCACAGCCATGTGCTGCCCACAGCTAGCATTGTTTGTTATCACTCACTGTGTTCTGGTTTTTTTCTCACTCACCCTGATAAGGTGGTAAGTGTTCCTGGCCATCTGCTCCCCAGAGCTCTGTCTGTAGGTAACAGCTTTGGGTTTGTTTTAATGCTGTGCAGGAACTCACTGTGCCGCAGTAAGCAGTACTGCAAGAGAGTGGCCTCCCTGCAGGAAGATGTGCATGCTTTAGTGCAGAGACTTGTCAAGAAAGCCTGCAAGCACACCGACTCTGCAGTGGCTCTCTATTACTTCAGGTGAGTGTTCATAAGGAGCATCTCTGCTGGTGCTGTGAGATCTGAGCAGGTGTGCTGTTGTGTGTTAGAGGTCAGTGAGAGCCTTGCAGAAGGCTTGGTACCAGCATCTGTGTCTTACATAGGGACTAGTCAGTCGTGGCAGTCTGAAGCATTTTCAAACATGTCTATTTTTTGGTGATTGTCTTTTATAGCTTCTGTGATACAGAAATGGTCTGCTATAGGATTGCTGCTGCTGGCGGGAAGTGCTTTCTTGAGGCATCCTCTGGGAGTCATGCAGTGTGTGTGATTCAGTGGGGGATGAGTGTAATTCCTAGTCAACCTGTGATGATTGTTCTTTAAATGCAGTGTTTACTGTCTCCATGATAGCACAATGACGGCAATAGTGATCAAGTCCTGACTGTACATACCAGTATTTTTTCCTTTGCCATAGAATACAGGAAAATTAGGATAAGCCAGATATGTATTTGTTAGAAAGATGAGAGAGCTTCCTGTTCTGTGGTGTAAATAGGAGTGCCATTTACCAGCAGGCTCTCTTGGGACATGCAGCCAGTTTCACGAGGACTTTCATACTCAATCTGGGGTTTTTCAACTCAACTGTGTGTGCAGTGGGTACTGTGTTGCATGGTCAACCCTGTGCCATTGGACAGTGTTGGTTCTGCAGCACATCTGTCCCGTGGCTACGCAGGAAATGTGGTACCTCTGGCAGCATGGGGCTGGCTGTGTATGCTGCATGGCTCCCTGACAGCTTCCCAGCAGTGGCAGTCCTCAGTGGAGCAGTGCCCAGTAAATACTGCATTTTCCAAAAGCACAGAGATCTGCATGCTCTCCCAATGGAAACACCTGAGTGCTCCAGCACATGGCAGCTAAGGCTGAGAGGCCGTGGCTGAGCTGTGCAAACTCAGAAATCCTGGGCAAGTTGCAGAGCTCCTCCAGCAGTGCCAGTCAAAAGCATGAGTTTGAGGAAACCAGGCTGATAGTGGGGATATCTGACTGTGATGACAGGTAATGAAATGATTCAGCTTCCTAGGATTTCTTTGTCTTTAGACCTGGCCAGAGTAGGTTAGACTGAGGGAAGGGGCCCTCTCAAATTCTGTAACCATCTTTGCTACAGAATAAGCTGCCTGCACCACTTGGCCTCTGCCCTTAGGTGGCTTTGCAGTGGCACTGTGGTAACTGCTGTATTCTCCCCTTTTTTTTTATAGTGCCTCATTATACCTGCTCAAAGTGTTGAAAGGAAACACGTCATCAACTCTTCCTCCCCCTGAGCCCGAGGAACAGAGTGACACCAGAGTGAAGCAGGCGTGTCAGGTAAGACATGAGGCTGCTCCCGAGGATGTGTTTCTTGCCAGTAAAGGTGCATTACCTGGTTCTGCTGAGTGGACCTTCCTTGTTCATTGTCACTGGGCCTGCTGCTTGCAGGTACCTGTCTGATGATTTCCGTAACACTGAAAAGTTCCCCATCCTTTTCTGGCCCTCACCCTCCTGCCTTTCAGTGCCTGCTTTCCCAGAGGCACAGGGGCTGCTGATTCAGTGGATCCAGGTTGATGTCCAAAGAAGCCTGATGTGTATTTGTGCTCCCTGATTTGCTGTTTTTTCCATTAAACTCCTGGCAGTCACTCTTGAGTTTTTTTCTAGAGGGTGCTGAGGAAGACACAGAACAGTGGTGGATGAGAGTAAACTCCTATTCCCTTGAGGTTTGGGCTAAGGTGAAGGGTGAAGAGTGTGTGGAGCAGCCCTGATTTCGGTGGTAGTTGTTTGGAGGGAGACTTCATCTGACTGTGATACAGGTGTCCATTACTAGGCGACCCTTGGTCTGATCCCCTTTCACCTGCTGTCTCTGCTGCATTTCACAGGTCTCAGAGTATGGTGACCCTTTATTTTGGGCAGCCCACTTCAGTCACCTCCACTAGAAACTTAGCAAGCAGTGTCTCAGTCTCACCACATGACCCTGACTTTGCCTCTGAACCCCTCAAACTGAGCACAGGAATTAGTGCCTTAATCCTGCTGACGTCTTGTGGGGTAGAAAAATAAACAGAGCTCTCTCATGGAAATTACATACATTGAGGTATTACTGGAGGCTGAAGAGACAGCCAGTGTTTCTAGGGCTTGGTGAGAGGCTGAGGGTGTTAGTCCAAGTAGCTCCTGTGCAGTGCTGGGCCTTTTGTGAAACAAAAATAAAATGGGAGATCTGGGGGGAATATAGACAACATACTTGACTTTGAGGTTCGAGTGGGACATGCTTCACAGCATCCTTATGCAGTTTCACAGGGAAGCCTCTTACTCCAATGGGAGCAGAGCTCTAGTCCTGACCAGGTAGGGACAGAGCCAGCAGCTGATGTGAGCTGCTGGTTTGAAGGAAGTGACAGCTCAGTTCATGTGATGCTGCTGGTGCTGACATTGTGTTGCGGCCAGGGAGGTTTTGCAGTGGGGAACCAGAGACAGAGGTGTGGTGTATTTTCAGTGAGCTGTGCTTTGTGAGCATAATTTGGAGCTTTTTAATAAGCAGGAACGTGGAACTAGAGCAGACACTAGGATGCAGTAGCCAAATTCATGGAAAAACTATAGAATAAATTTTTTACAGTAAACATATGCATGGAAGGAGAAATCAGTCTTTTCCCCTGCAGACGTGTGTGTCAAATAAGTGCTAAATAGAGACACTCACCTAGAAGAACTGAGGTCGTATTTCAAGACCCATCTTCCTTGTTCCACTTCAGCCTATGTTCAGCTGCTGTAACACTGGGAGTTTGACCTGAGAATGGGACACCACATTAACTTGGCTTTAGATTTCCATGGGGCCATGGAAAGATTCCTTGGGCAGAAGTTCACTACTGTGAAGATTACGTCTTTTTCCTCCTGGGCCCTAATTTTTCTCTCTTCCCAAAGATCAGTACTTCCCTGGCAACATGAGAACAGTCAGGAATGTTGGGATGCAGTACTCCACAGCTGGCTCTTCAGTGACTCCTGTTTGTTTAGATCCATGTAGCCTGAGCAGGTGTCAGCTGGTTGCTGTGTGTCTGGGATTTTTGTTCCCCACCAGAGGGGGATATTGGAGCATGGACACAGTTTTGGGATTGCTGGATCCCTGATCAACGCTGGGGCTTGTCTGCTGAGTACCTAGGAGTCCTGGACATAGCTGCTAAGTGTATGTAGATACAGATATGTCCATACAATAAATTCTACAGATTCAAGTAGCTCTTCAGCTGAGAACACCATGTGCACAGCCCATCTTCTGCACGATGGGCTTGCAGTGCTCTGGGAGCCTCATGTACTAGATGTGCCAACCACAAACCTAGAGCACAGCCCCCAGACTGGAGTGTGGAGTGTGTGTAGTCCTAGGAAGCTGTGCTGCCCTTCAATGACAAGGTCATATGGCTGTCAGTGCCTGGGAGAGCATATTTGGGGCACACTTGGTTGTTTCTTCACGGTTCTGTGTCATATCTCAAGCATATTTAGTTGCTGGAAAAACCTCTTAGAACTGATGAAAATTAATTGATTCATTGTTAGTGATTCATTCTTGTGTTTCACTGGAAACGCTTTTGTTCTGGTTTTTTCCCTATAGCTTGTGAACCCAGGCTGTTTGAATGTGAAGAAGGTGGCTGTTATCTATCAGCAGGCCCTGACCCAGTTCCTTAGCAAACGGAATAGTCCCCTTACATGCTCCATGTTCCATGATCTCTTCAAACGCTTCCCGGTAAGTGCTGCTGACTGTGTGCTGTGCTGTCTTCTGCTGGCTCCAAAGTATGATTATAATTCTGGGCAAAAGGAGGGAGAGAAACTTCTCTGCTTTATTGCGGACTTTTGAAACTGCTGTGAGGTTTCCTTGGATCTTCACCTGCTCAGACTCGTAATACTGCATGTTTTTATAGCAACACTGCAGGAGTTGTCATGATCTTATTTATGGTTTGGACTGGGATACTACATGCAGAAAGCAGGTGAACAGCAGGCTGCTCTTCAAAACATAGCCTAAGAAGCTCTAATTTTTTACCAGTATTCAAGACAACGTGGATGAGCAAGGTTTGCACAAAGGCAAAACAGGTCACCTTGTCTGAACAACCAATGTAGCTCCTGTCTAGTTCTACTCCAACTGCATGCTCAGTTTCTTAGTTTTCTTCCAGGAAGGCTGAGGAGTGTAAAGTCTAACTGAAATATAATCTCCAAGCCTGATATTGAGACAGTGCAAGTGTCTGAAATGCTTGAGAAATTTCCTGCAAACTTGACCTATGCCTGGGGCTGGCCTCTGCTATGAGGACAGCCAGTTTTAAAGAAACAGGCCTTGGGCCTGAATGTCATACAATTCTTCAAGGATTTTTAGGTCATTGCAAGCTAGAGGCAGCTGCCAGAAGCCCTTTCTTGAAACCTT
Organism: Picathartes gymnocephalus; assembly: GCA_013390045.1. Lineage (NCBI taxonomy): Eukaryota > Metazoa > Chordata > Aves > Passeriformes > Picathartidae > Picathartes > Picathartes gymnocephalus. The sequence continues at coordinate 312,785 of WEKY01032031.1, read as the reverse complement.
TTAGAGATGATGTCTGATGTGAGGGTGGGAGGAGATGTAAGCTTGTGTAACTGGGGGAGGATGCTTTCAGACTCTGAGGGACTCCATCCAGGAGAGAGTTCCTCTGCTTGCCGGGTTTCTTAGGACACCAGCCCATGATGCCTCATATGTAAGTTTGAGAAATGGAGGGAGAGCAGGGTTGTGTGTTGTCCACATGGACAGCAAACTTAAGATCCCATCTGCAGGTTTCTAAAGCCTGTGGATTCCATATAACTGTTCCATGTAGAATTGTCTTTTAAAATCACCACATCCATATGTTTTTCTAAATACCTCCAGGCATGGTGACTCAGCCACTTCCCTGGGAAGCCTGTGTTAGTGCCTGAAAACCCTTTCAGTGGAGAGAATTTTCCTACAGAAATGTAAACCTCCCCTGGTGCAACTTTAGTCCCTTTCCTTTTGTCCTGTCATTTGTTCCCTGGGAGAAGAGACCAGCCCACACCTGGCTACAACTCAACGTGTTCTTTTTTGCCTGGGACTGGGGCTCTGCACAATACAGAAAGTGTCAGCCAGATGCAGACTTTAGTTATCACTAGGCAGAACACGGAGTGAAAAATACTTGTCTGATTTTTCCAAGTGAAGAGAGGTGTTTTGCTGCTGCTTTTTGTTTTGATCAAGATTTCAGTCAGAGCTGGCGTGAACAAAGCTGTTAATTTTCAAATAAACTGTTGCTGATTTCTGGGCACTTCTCTTTCATGTGTCATTTTCTTCTTACTCAAAAAGCTGTGTAAAATAGAGACTGTTTTGCTTGAAAAACAAACCTGTCTGCCAGCAAATCACTAATAAGAGACTTTGTCTTTCTGTGTTACAGATCATGTGTAAGCCATTAGTAGATACTCTTGTTGAATTTATCACAGCAGCAGCCAGGCAACATCAGCAGGTAAGAATGAAAGTAAACAAACAAAGCTGTATAACAGTCAATCAGAGAAGTCACTTAAACACAGCAGCTCAGATGATTTTTAATATTTTTATAATATGCTTTTAGGGCTGTCCAATTTTGGAAGTGGCTTCCAGGGGGGCAGAGTTTTTGCAAATACTGCCTTGCTGCTTCAGGTGTGTGAAGTTGTGGAAGTGCCACACCATATTTTCACAGTCATGGGGGTTCTTTGGTTGCATCTCCTTTAAAAACTGCCTGCAGCTTTCAGGGTTGAGGTCTGATTGTGGTAGAGGTTGACTCCAGTTGCTTATTCATTGATTACTTCCTTCTTGGTAAGATGTTCCTCGGTATTAATGGAGCATGCTGTAATCCCTGTCTCCTCATGCTACCTCGAGGCCAGGTTCTTGAGTCTGTTCTGTGCCTTGCTAGCTGTCCTGCATTTTATAGTTCATGTGCTGCTGTCTTTAGTTTAAAACCACCTGTACCACAGATCTGATTTCTGATGGTTGGTTGCCTGTGGCTGACTAACACAAAATTAGTGAAGCCTTATCAATAAAACATTGTAGGGTGAGTGCACAGCTCAGTATTGCTGGAGCAGGGAATGAGGCCTGTCTGGATTTTCATTGCAGTGGGGAGGCCTTCCACACAATTAATAACCAAAACCCCTTTAGGCCAATAGCACTGTCTCAAACTTTCCCACCCCCCAGCTGTACCCTGTGTGTGTCCCCTGCAGAAGTGCACCCTAGATTGATCTTTCTGTTTCATAAATAGCTGTTTTATTGTTTCTGATCATTTGAGGGAATGTGAAGGGGTAGGTATGTGTTTACAGTAGGGCTGCTTTACATTGTCAGTGTAAATTGCAGTTCAGACTGTTTTACCCAACAGGAATGGCTTTAATGTAAAGAAGAAGAACAAAACAAAATAAAACAAACAAAAAAAAAAAAAGTGACTTAAGCTATTAATAATTCTGGTGGATGGTAATAAGGATGCGTTGCACAAATAACAAATTAATTGTAAGGCACATACTTGATCCCATCCTCAAGAGACCAGAACAGCATCCCAAGCAGACAGCTCCATTATGTGGATATCTGCTTCTCCACAGGGAATAGCATTGTCCTTCTACCAGGGCTTCCACAAAGCTGCTTGAGCTTTGTTTGCAGAGCCTGTTTGCCTGTGGGTGGGAGGAGTAGGGGAGAAGTAGTGGGGTGTGTGGGAGCTGAGTACAGAACATGGATATACTGCTGTTCAAACAAAGGCACACGGAGAGTGAGCTCTGGAAAGCCTGCGGAGCTCGGAGTTGCAGCTTTACATTTTTTACACAGTGCTTCCTTTTCAGGAATTCTGGCTTCCCAACATCAAATGTCCAGTTTGTCCGGTCTTCAAAAAATTTTCCCACTGATTCTCAATGCAAATGTGTTTTGGTGGTATCCTAGTGGGTAGGGTAGAAGTCAAGCTAGTTGGGTGTCTGTGGCAATGTGATGTGGGTAAAGCAGGGGGGTAACTTCTCCCTCTCAGCCTCTGGGAAAATGAGGTGGAAGGACTCAGCTTCCAAAAGGGCTGTACTAACTCAGAGTCCTGAAAACACCAAAGGTCCCATGATACTCTGAATTTGGTGACTGAGAGGCAAGTGGGGTGGTCTTCCACTTTTAGCCCTGAATATTGGCTTCTAATCATTAAATGAGCTTAGTCCCAGGACTGGAGGCTCAATTTCTGTTCTGACACTCCTGTTGTTAGTGATGATTGTTCTGGATATGGCTGCTGCATCTGTATGGACAGCTAATCCGCCTGGGATTGTGACTTCTTGCTCTGCAGATACCTTTAGCAGGGTGTCCCCAGGGCCATGCCTGGTGGGAAGAGCCATACTCTGCACGGGAGGGTGGAGGCTCAGCTCTGGCCAGGTGTCCTGTGTTGGCCTGATAATGAACCCTGGGGCTCTGGCCCAGCAGGGCTGCTCGCCACTGTCCCAGCCAGCCTGGGGGAGGAGATGCACCTTCAGGCTGAGCTTTGTGAACAAAACGAAAAGTGATTTGTAAAGAGGATGTGAGGGGGCTGTTCCTTCCTCCTCACCTCATATACCTGGGAAGTTTGTGAGAGCAGCATGGAGACAAGGGGGTCTGTTCCACATCTCCCCTCAGCCAGACTGGTCCCTACGTTTTTAGGGCCTCTAAGCAAGCTCTTGTGGCCACTGACGTACCTTGCAGCTCATACTTCAAGAAGCTTTGCTCTTGCTGGGGCCTCTAGTGTGAAGTTAAACTTGATCATTAAGTGATTACCCTGGACCAGCCTGGCTGAGGAGGTTTACAGAACACAGCAAGGACTGCACCTGCTTGGGGTCTGATCAGGAAACAGCAAACCTGAGCTGTGTGTGCACTGTTGTTCATGTGCCTGCTGTTGTGGGCTGCTGCAGGTCTGTCAAACTCAGTTTCTGGGCAGTGGTAACAAAGAAGATCCTGTAGGAAATGCAGGAGCCATTCAGATGCTGCTCAGCTGGCAGTGGCTTGGAGAGGAGCAGTCCAGACTCTCCAGCCCCAGCCATTTATCCTGGGAACCTCACTGTCTGCCAGCTGCCCAGCTGTTCGTGTATTTGCCTCACAAAATGGGACATGAGGATGATTTGGCTGAAAACTTAGCTTGCCCTTGCACACATACTTTTTTTCCCCTTTTGCCATGTTAAAGTTAACTTCAGTCAATTCACTGGTCTTGTTCAGGGCACAGGGACAGTCTGTTCAGGGTCAGGAGGGTCTGGGTGAAAGCTGTGATTTATTTCATCAGAGGCAGCGCTCATTAACATGAAATTACAGCTTCTGTGAAGTCAGTACAAGAATATGGGAAAGGAGAGATTGTATGTGGACTGCTGTCCGTAGCTGATGACCCAGGCTGGGTCTTGCACTGCTGCAGCTTTTCTGTGCATCCTGTCTGCCTCAGCTGGTCACTTCTAAAACCTGGAGAACAGCAAACCCTCAGTGTCAGTGTTGTGTCTTTACAGAAAGGTGTTTGTAGCTGTTACATGTCTTTCTGGGAGGTACTTTTCTTTGGCCTGGGTGTTTGCTGTAGAGTAGGGTGTTTTGGAGATATTCAAAGGTTGCATCATGATGCAGAATTTAGCAAAAGAAAAAAGGAAGCTTTAAAATTTTAGACAGTGTGACTGACATCATCAGCCCTCTTCCTCTGACACTGTTCCTACCTGCCTAAAGGAGCAGTGAGGTTGTTCAGCTCCATGTTGAAGTAATTTGTGAGATAAAACAACACTTTGCGGGGGGTAAGAGCTCTCAAGGCAGTTTTAAATGTGGCTCACAGTGATTGGGTTGATAGGTTTTCCTAGCAGTAAGCTCAACCTGTATAACAAGTTTTAAACTGGAAAGGTGAATTTGCAACAGTCTTACTGAGACTGAACCTGAGACTGAAGCTTGTTCCTGTGGCCAAGTTCTGCTCTTCTGATGTTACTACTGGGGCACAGATGCCTGCAGGAGACAGTAGTGCAGCAGTTTCCCTGGAAAACGAAAGAGATGGAGAGATTGATGTTATTTGTGAGTTGGGGAACAAAGGCAAGGGATGTTTTAACCAGGGAAGGGGGATTGTCATCCCACCCTGAATTAATTTAGTACCTGTTTAAACCTACACAGCAGAAACATACAAGATGAGGATGTGTGTGACAGTGGATCTGCAAAACCACCTTGTTCCAGGCAGTTCATGCTTCTCAGCTGGACTTCTCACCCATTGTGAGACCACACTGGCTGCAGGACCCTGTGACTTGTGCTCTGCAAGTTCAAATGCATTGTGCCTGTGCAGCCTGAGCAGCTGGTGCTCAGTGATATTGGCTGGCCTGTTTTCAAACTCTGCCTTTCTTCAAATGGGAAGTTGAAGTCCCAAACATGCCTATGTGAAAGTTAAAGCACTTCAGGCTTTAAAAAAAATCAACATATTAGTGTTTGGTTGCCACTCATTTATTGAACTGAGAAATCTGGTGGAGTTTTTGATGGTTTGGGTGGGGTTATTTTGTTTTGTTTGTGGGCTTTTTTTCTATTGTTTTTTTTTCTACAGTAGCATGTGGTATCCCTTTCACAAACTTTTGTTGATCCTGGCATCCCCATATGTATGTTAAACCAACATATAACTTAAGGCTTTACTGTCTTCTCAGAATATGGCCTGCCTCATCCCCGCCATGTGTCCTTGCAATGTTGTCTGTTGTAGAAAGAAGTGACTAGAAACAATACAAAATCACTTGATTGCAAGCAGCTACTGGGAAGCTTTTCAAGAGGACCTTTAGTGTGAGAGAAGTGCTACAAGTTAAAGTAAAAAAAAGGAAGAAAGAGGTAAAGAATGGCTTTGTAGTGCAGTCTAATCGAAGTTGTTGAATGCAGTTCTGTGGACTGAGGTCCTAAGAATGAGTCACACTGTGACCTTGTCCTTGCAGAAATGTCTTCAGTGGTAGGAGAATGGAGCTAGTGCCCACATCACAATCTTTTAGTACATCCAGGCAGATCTGAGAACTTTCCCTTACAGACAAGGTGCTTGCACCAGAGTAAAGTGTAGCTCCCATTCCTGGAGTGCAGTAACCAGGCCCATACCTATCACACACGGGTGCTCCAAGGGGCTCAGGTACAAATGGCAGCTGGGGAAAGAGACCCCAGTGATTCCTGGTATGGGAAAATGACATTCCATCACAAGTGGAGCTTGAGTTGTCCTGGTGCTAGTGAATTGTGCTAAGTGTCTGGCACAGATGATCTCACTGGCAATGCAATTAGCCAGCAGAATGTGTGTGCTGCTGACAGGATGGGGGAGGCTTGTGCTGTTTCATGGATGAAGGGTATTCCTGTCAGCCTGATGCCTTCCACAAGCACTAAACATATTCTCTCAAATTCTGTTTGGAGAAAAACATGTGTGAGCTAGTCCTCACTTCCTCCTTTCTTAGAGCAATTCACTCTTACTGCTGCAGTCGCTTTTCTGGAGACCTTGACCTTCAGATTACTTCCTTGTGCCTTGTTTCAGTGGGTGCAGTGTTGCTTTTTCAACATGCACAAAAAAGCTTGGTTTTTTACTTTGTGCTGATGGAGCATAAACCAGGGATCAAGATGTGTTTAATTTAATGATTAATGCGTGACTCAGCTACATACTAGAATCCTCCTGAGCCTTAGGTAAGGAATGACTTCCTGGTTTATTTTTAGCTGTATTGGCCTGATGAGCAGATCTACAGTAACATCTAATTCTGTAATTGTGTAGTCCTGGGCTGTCCCTGCACTGATGCTGTTGCAGCCCAAACCCCTCAGTGCTGCACTGGTAATTTTGTTGAGGTTCTCACTGCAGTATCCCCTCATTCCTATATATGAGGACTGGATGAGTCCATGAACTGATGTATCTACCCTAAAAACTCTCTCTGTGAGCCTGAGGATCAGGTGAAGAGGGAGAACATGTGGCTGGTTGCATTGCAGTACCCAGGTGTGCTGCTGATGCAAGGGCACCTGCCAGCTCCCAGCTGGAAGCAGGCTGACGCACAGCCTCTCTGGAAACCTGGCCTGGATCCGCTGTGCTTTTCTCTGAGAAGTCCAGCTTGTTGGCCAGCAGTATTGGAACCAGTTTGGAAATGAGCACTAATAAATGAAACATTACTACTGCCAGGAGTAAGGTGTTGTCTCCATCTTGCTCGTGGCAGACACTTAAAACCTCTTCTAGTCTGTAACTTTTCCCATGGATTTACAGAAATGGTTTAATATCCATCCCTTGTTTTTTTCCTTTGGGAAGGGCACTGGGAGTGTACACATCAACACAATTGCTAAGAGCCTCTGCAATTACTTTTGCACTGTAGTCACACATCAATTTGAATACATTCCTGCCTTCTTATTTATATTCAAAGCTGTATTGATTGAGGGTGTTGCAGTAGCTGGAAGCATAATGAGGCTGTATTTGTCCATCAAGTGAGTTTATTTTCTGTGATTTGGCTGGAACTCTGCAGAGCTGATGTAAGTGCAGAGCTGTCATGAAACTAATAAAAGTCATTTTACTTAGTGTGGAAATGAGAATGGGCACTGAGACAGAGTTCAAAATGTCATCTTATGTCATACAGATTCATTAGTATTTCAGAATGTGTTTTTATAAAGCTGTCTGTGACAAGGAACCCTTTAAGATCTATCTAATAGAGAGTGTATTTTAGGTAAGTTGCTAATTAATCTTGGTGCTTTGGCAGTCTTCCCAGAGGGATCAAACATATATAGACATAATTTTACAGAACTGAAGCAGGTCTGTGCCAGAGCTGCCATCACCAGAAGAGTAAAATATGATCCCAAAGTCCTGCCAAAGAAGTCTTGGCTGGTTGACAGTCGTCCTTCTGAATCTGTTCTATGTAAATATCTAAGTTATAAAGTAATTAAACTTTAATACTGCAAGAGCAGTAAAAGTGCTGCAAAGCCTCAGAAGCCAGCACCCCTCTGTGTGAGTGTTTGGGAGTATTTCACTTCATGCTGGGGGAGATGAATGGATCCCCACATTAATGCACCGTGCCCTGCCTGTGTGCTCACAGATAGCTTCCAGCAGGTGGTAGAGGAAGAGCTTGTTATGGAACATTTTGCATAAGCTGTTACTAAAAATGAAGGAAAATAAGCCTCCCCAGATAAGAACAAGCACCAGTTCAGCTCTACCTCCTTTGCATCAGGAATGAGCAGCGGGCAGGCAGCTGCTGGGAGCTGAGCAACAGGCCACAAGTGAAGGGCTCTGTTCTTCAGAGCCATCCTCTGTCTCTTGGCACAGGTCAGACATCCTGTGCCTGTGTCCTCTGTAGAGGTGTCACTGGTGGACAGACCTTCAGAGGGTGAATTGTCCACAGGCAGTGAGATCCAAGGGATGCAGTGCTGGAGAGGCTGTTGCCTGTAGAATCCATCCTTTTTATCTTCCTTGGTTCAGTGCCCTCTCCTCAATGAAAAGAAATCATTTTCAGTGGGAAAATCTACATCAGACTGCCATGCTTTGGCTCCAGTAAGTGTCCTGTTGCTGTTTTTGTTTTGTGTAAGGTGATGGTCAAGGAGACTCTGTGTTTTGCAAGGTGAAGCTGAACTCGGGGTGGGCCCTTGGGCGTTTTTGATCTATTTCATCATGAGCCAGCAAAGCCCTGTGGCATGAACTAGCTCTAGATAGGCAAACTGGCCACTGAAGTTGAAGGGGAAGCACTTGAATGCTTAAATGCTTCGCTGGGTCAGGGCCAGAGTACTCTACACTTTTGTGTGGAGATTTTCAGTTCCCAGACCTTTAGGATGGTTATGCATGTGGATTATTGCATCCCAACCTTTAATTTTTGAGAGTGTTTCTTGCACTGGGATTGCTCAAAGAAACCGCTTTCCTTTGGTGAGCAGGAGGACATTGACTGCATCCATAAATAGTCTCTGCTGTTCTTTGGAAAGGTGTCTGATGCCACAGCAAAACGTGTCTCCCTGAGGAACTGCTTTCTAAGCTGTGTTTCTCTCTTACTTGTGTGAGGTCGTTGAAAATTTAAAAAGGTCTGTTTAAATTTTTCAGGTCCTCCTGACTGCATTTAAGCTGAGTGCTCGAAATCCCATGGCATGAGTTTTCACTTGTATTTGCATTGTGAACTTGGTGTGCTCATGGTGTATTTCAGTTGAATGTGGGACCCCTGCCACTGAACCTGCAGGGTCTCTTGGGAGCATTGTGCATCTTGTGAGCTGTTTATGTTTGTTTATTGTTCCTTCATGCAGGCTTTGTTTTTGTTGTACTTCTTAGTGCCTTCTGATGGCCTCTCTGTCTTTTTTGCCAGAAGTGTCTAGCAGGCAGTTGCCTGCATCGCCCACAAACAAATCCATAGTGATACTAGGCATTAATTGACTGGCACAGAGACACTGCCCTGTTATCTGTATATTCCACCATACTCAGTGTAGCACAAGCAGAACATGTAAAAGCTTCTGTTTGCCTCTTTATTGTGATTCTAGAGATCTAGGCTGGGTTTATTCTGCTCACTGCTGTTTAGCTGATTGTGTTGATGATCATGTTAGCAAATTCTCAGTAATGAAGGAAACATTCTAGTCTATTACTGGCAAGAAATAAGAAAATCAAAAAGTCACATAAAGTTTAGTTCTTGCTGTAGACACATCTGCTGGTAAGAGCTGTCCAAGGAAGGAAGTGCTCCAGAGCAGTAACAGCCCTGTGTGTAGGATGGACTTGCTGAATTAGATCTGTACCATATTGCAGTGATTTTCCAACTCTGACTAATTTCCTAGCCTACTAAATTAAACTTGTCAACTGACACATGGGGAGTTGGTAGTTTTTAAAAAGTGAGTTGATAGTTTTTAAAAAGAGATCGAACCACCCAAGTGTGTTGTGCTCAGCCTGCCAAACAGCCCCTCCAACAGTTTGAGGAGTAGGTGTTTGTGTAGAGCAAATGGGAAAAATTTGCTTGGAGACAAGGTCATTGCCATGTATTTAATAATGGCATAACAAACACAGGAGGGGAAGAAGTGGCTGTGGTGTGATAAAATTAGGGACTCTCAGTCATATGGTCTCAAGATATATTAATGTTACAAAATTTAAAAAACATCAGGGTAGAATCTTGTTGAAGTTCTGGGGAGTGATTTATGTTCTATTTACAGTGAGCTATGGGATCTTGGTGTGGGCGTACTAGCAGGTGTGTTGGAAGGGTGTTTTGTTGGCGAGTGAAAAAAGATTAGGGCTTCTACAGCATAAAATGAGTTGCCAATCTGGGCTCTGCTCACTGACAAGGATGTCCCCAAGTGTTTGTGTACTAAGTGGCAGGTCCATTTTTGTTGTAGTATGGAGGTGTGGGAATAGTGGGGTTTGGCTGCTTCCCTTTCTGCTTTCCCGTGGCACACATTAAAATGCTACTCTGCAAAAGCTGAAACACAAGAAAGGAGTTCGGGTACCTCTGCAGGATTTCTCAGCAACCTCCACACAGAGCAGGGTTTCCAGGCCTGTCCCTCTTCCCAAGGGCCTCTCTCAGTGGATTCTGCAAAATGAAAAGATGTCTGCTGGTGAGCATCCAAAACAGTGAATCTTCAAAATGCAACCCAATACAATTTCCAACTTCTGTTTTTTTTGCTTAGCAATGCTTTTTATTTCAATATTCCCAGCTAACAATTTTACTGACGTGTGAGTACCTTTTTTTTTAATACTGCGTGAAAGCTAAACTTCAGTGGTTGATGTTTGAGTGAATTGGAATTCTAATTTCTCATTATCTGCTGATAAATCTTCTTGAAAGATGTAAGCCTTTGTCCTTGCAACATCAAGCCTGGTCTAGTGTATCGGGGCAGCAGCTAAAAGCACACAGTGCCTAGGCAACACGGGCTTTTTTTAAATGTGTGCTGCTCTTAAATCTCCTAAATTATTAAATTTAACTTCAGCAAAGTCTCCTTAAATAGGCTGCATTATGCCACCTGTGAGGATGGTGAGGCCCTGGCACAGGGGGCCCAGAGCAGCTGGCAGCTCTTCCCTGGAAGTGCTCAAGGTCAGGTTGGGCAGGGCTTGGAGCAACCTGGGATAGTGGATGCCCATGGCAGGGATGGGACAGGATGGGCTTTCAGATGTCCCATCCAGGCCAAACCATTCCATGATTACATGACATATACAGCTGTTGCCTCTGAACAGCCTGCTGGGAATTTGCTGTGTGGAACAGATCCATTGTTGTGGGTCTTATAGTCCCACCCCTCTCATAATTTGTCCTTTTGAATAACCTTCAAGGCTCAGTTTCTAACTCGGACTCAGCTGCCAAACTGATAATCAAACAGACTTGTAGCTCATGGGCTCAGAAGTACTGAAATGGATGAATCAAATGTGGTTGAGAAATAAGAAGCCCTGAAACTCAAAACTGCTCCCCTGGAGCCTTTGTCTCCATCTCACATCCAATGTGAACGTAAAATTAAAATAGTTTGACTGTATGAGCAGAAATCGGGGTAGGTTGGCACTTGCTTCATGGCTTTGGATGCTCTTTGTTTTCTTTTTAAAAAAGTTTCACAGTAGTTGGAAGAGGCTTTTGCTGTGGTGCTCTGGATCTCCTGCTCTGTAGTAATGACAGGTTGTTCTCCTGTAACCAATAGCCCTGTAAGGTGGAGCTTTTGGATTTTGGAGTGGATTGGTTGGTTTATTTTAAACATGTAATAAATTACAGATAGCTGAGGAATTTATTTCACAGTTTAATTATTTATTAAAATTCAAAGAAAACTTATTTAGAATTTCCCATATTCTTGGCCTCTGTTCCTTTACCCAGCTTTCCTGGTAGCATTTGTCACAAATGCAGCGTGTGATTAATGAGATTGCAGTCTCAAAGGGCTTGGGAGGAGAGAATTTCTGGAAGTGCAATTATTTTTTGCCATATCCCTGTAGCTGTAGAATAGTCTTAATGCTGAGGATGACCCACTGAGAGCTGCTGTTTTGTGCCGTGTGCTGGCAGTGAGTCAGATGTGCTGGCAGGGCAGGCTCTGTGCCAGAAGGGAGGCATCAGTGCTCTGAAATGCCAGTGGCCTCTGTGGTGTGATACCAGCTGTATATTTTTGTCTCCTGGACTTCCAAGAGCAGTGGAATGTTGATACTACTAAAACTCCCGATGCTTCTTCACTTCTAAAAATGTATTTGAGTTGCACAAACCTGTAATTTTCCAGGTAAAATGTTTTCTTTATATAT
>WEKY01032031.1:221834-301132 GCA_013390045.1 Picathartes gymnocephalus | reverse complement strand
ATGTATATATATATATTACATAAAGGGAGTAAGAAGCTCTTGCCACACTAGTGACATGCTTCATGTTGATAAACTTTGTTCACGCTGCAAAAACAACAGGCAAAAAGATGAGGAAAATCCATCTTCATGTCTTTGGTTAGCATTGAAACTCTCCACTGCTTCTCTTACGAAGTGTAAGGAGGTGTGATAAGCTCAAATACTGTCCTGGGTCAGATTTAATGAGAGTTTCTCTCCTGCCATGTGCTTGAGGCAATGCTTCCTCTTTGCTGAAAGCTGGAAATGGCTGTCATGGAATTTGGAAGGGTTACTCAGCTGTAGCCTGCAAACTGCCTTGGGATCACCCTGCAGAACAGCTGTGTGAAAATTCAGAGTTGGGAGTTCGTGTGCCACCGTGCAGGCACATCTTAAGGTTCCTGCTCCTCTGATGGTGGCAGTGGTGGCTGCTGATTTCAGTGTCTTTTCTCTCAGGAGTGTGCCTGGGTGGCAGGTTTTTTTCATTTGTTTGCAAAGCCACCTCCTGCCAGTATCCTAAACCACCTGGGACTAAAAAGTGTTTCTTTTTGCATCAGAAAGAAGTGTCCTGCTATTAACAGAGTGCTTTTCTTTGGAAAAACAACTCTGAATTTAGGTCATGCTTTCATCTCTTCAGGACTGCAAACAGAATCTCCACAGTATTGCAAAGGCTTATTGGTTTTGGTTTTTTTTTTTCCTCTTTCACAACTACAGTGATTGAAAACATCTCAATCTGTTCCCCTCCACCTGGCTGGTGACTGGGGAGAGCAACTTCTGACCTACCTGTGCTAGATACCTGCTTTCAATAGGAAAGCAGTGGCTGGATTGCTAGGGGTTTAATCCATTATCATATTTAATGGTTAGGCCAAATGTCTTGTCCTTCCTTGTGCAGGATAAAGTTGGGTTGTATGCAAACTCCACTCACACTCCCTTTTAGTATCTGCCTGAGGTGGGTGAGCACACCTGGGAATTACCAGCACATCTGGGTTACTGCAGTGAGCACATTGCCTGTTTCAGAAAGAAATCACAACCATTTGCACGGAATGGCATTTTGTGTAATTGTTGTAGATAAGAGAGAAATGAACAAAACCACAGAAAATCTTAGGGTCAGCACTGCCCTTAGTTATTGTTTGTTCTATGCTCCCACATGGACTGATAATGAGCCTTTCTGCCTTATTTAGTTATATATTTGATAGATGTATGTGGGAGTCTGTATGTGTATCTACTGTGCCTGCTTGAATAGATGTCCCTTGTATTTTTTTTTTTTTTTTTTACTATTTTACAATTTTTACTATTTTTTTGATCTTCTTAAAAACTGACATTAAGGAGAAAATGTTTTGATTAGGCAACTGGGTGGCTTCTAGTGCACAGGATGCACTGCGGCATACAGCTCCAGTTAGAAAAAGCTCTAATCTGGCTGTCAATTGCTTGTAACTGTTCTCATTTCGGAGCCTGTGCCTATGGGGGGATGACAACCCTCCTTTCTGAACTGAACTGGACTTTGGTAGCTGGGACTTTTGAGTCTTCTGCTATTTTTGTCCATTTGTGAAGTGTTGATAATACTTGGCTCTCTCGTAGGGCTGTCAGGAACACAGCAGGCTTCCTTTGGCACTGAGAAAATGCAGAGAATCTTCTGTGATATTCTTGGGGAAAGTATTGTTCTGCCAGCCTCCAAAATTGCCAAATGCTTGTAAGACATTCCAAAATACCAGTGTTGCTGGAGAGGGCAGGAGGGAGAGAGACAACTGGGTTGTCTGGTGCTTGAGCTCCAGGTCTGTGCTGGATTTTGTGGAAGTACTCTCCAAACTTCAAATTGCTGCTGCTCTGTGATTTGATGGTAAAACACGCAGCTGGTCCATGTGTAAAAGCCACACTGTGAATATATTAAGGGTAAATGATGAGCTGTGAGAAATTACAAGGGTTGAAAGTATTGATGAAAAGATTTGAACTAGCTGGCGTGGCTTGGCTCCTCCTAAGGTGCTCTGTCTGTGGTTTTGTATTTCAAAAGTCTCGATGAAACCTCTGCATCACAGAACTGAACATCAGTAAATTTTGTGACCATTCTTCATTTCTGAAAAGATCTTTTTGGATTGCCAGTATTGCCACTACCATTTGGTGGTGCTCCAGTGAGGTGTTTCCAGAAGTGACTGGGGATGGGAAGATCCTCATTCCAGGCGATGGCTTGGAAAATCCCTTGAGCAGTCTCGTTTTCTTTTTTAGGCTATTTTCATTGAAAACATTGAGTGTTTGCATTCCGAAAAAGTTGGGTATGTTGAGATGGGCAAGAAAGTGGCTTATGGTATCTCTGACTAGCCCTCTAAAGCAGGTGTGGGATGATGAACATTCACTCCCATGTGCGTGGATGTCACACTTCTAACCCGTCTGCTTTCAGCTGCATAGTGAACATGTATTTGAGAAGATAAAAGAAGGAAAATGCAATGCAACAGCAGAGCTGTTTCTGTGACACCTCAAGGAAATGGTTCCTGAAGATGTGACTGACTTTGGGTCTTTCCTTACTTATGCAAAGTGCTCGTACTCTTAGCCCCCCTTACATTAGGTGATAAAGCACAGCTTTTGTTACCTGGTGAAGCTCCTGAAGGTCATGAAAGTGATTGCTCTTTGAATGCTCAAAATCCTTTTTGCAAATCCTGCCAGGGACTATTCTACAGGGAGCTATTCCATGCCCTTCCAGCCAGTGGTTTGATGTTTCTCAGCCCTGACAGATGAATTGTGGCTGAAAAGCCATTGCTAAGGACTGTTGCTTTCCAAGGGGATGTGGCAGCTTTGTGCTCCTGGTTGCTGGATTGTTTTCTCTGGGTACATTTGCTTGTTAAGCAATCTTCTGATAACATCCAGGATCCTTGTTCATGTGCTTATGGATGCTGTGAGTGATGTGTGATGGTTGCACCACCTTCTAAAGAAAACTTGGTGCCCCTCCTGGTTTGGTTTGAATTTGCTGAGGTGGGGTGGCATCAGCAGAAGGAGTGAGAAGTGTTGTTTCTTACTGGTTTACCCTTGGTGCAGGATTGAAGAACTTGATTTTAGTTTTGGTTCTGCCCCTGACGTTTTTGGCTGAGTCCACTGATGTCAGCCCCTCTCCCTGTGGTTTAACTTTGGTTGTTGAACTGTTCAGTTTGCTGTGAAAGAATAGGCTGTACAAGGGCTGTATGGTAATAACAGCTCTAGGAACAGAGAAGTCATTGACTCTGGGATGAATATGATAACTTTAAACTACAGCATAGCATGGTACTGACAAGTTATTAGTGTCATGTTTACTCTCTGACTGAGATGTTCTTAAGCCAAATTTTATTTCAACCAACAAGTAAATATTTTATTTTTGTTGTTTCAAATGGGAAAAGTTGTTCATGCTTCATTCTAAATTATCATTGGCTTAAAAAACAGTCAGGAAAAAGAATAATGTTGAGTAGAGCAATAGCAGTGTTTTAATTACATGAAACAAATCTATTTTCAAAACATATTTTCACTTTGCTGGAATCTAATACACAGGCTGGAGGCGTGAAAGCTCTGAGTGTGACAGAATTACTAGAGAGTGCTAGCACCAGCCAGGATCCTCAGATGATTGGGTGTTCTGACTTCCTCATTTATGTCACACAGAAGGGAATGCTCAGTGGTTTGGATTTTTTTTTCCCCCTTTCTTTTAAAATATTTTTCAAGCTTAATGCTTACCAAGGAGTAGGTCCCATTCAGGGACTGTTCTTAGTGCACTATATGAGTCTCAGGTCTCCAGGGTTCCCATTCCTTTGGAAGGCTTTGATTTCCTTCCAGTTCTTTTCCTCATTAACTTGCAGTGCTCCTACCCACTGCTGACTGGAGCAATTCCTGAGCAGGCTCTTGTCACTGGTGCCTCTGGATATAACCTGTAGTCCTGAGATACCCCAGGATACCTTAACACGACCCTTCTCTCTGCTTTACACCCACTTGCAGTATAAATGTGTTTGTAATTGTCAGAGAAGAGCTGGTGCCTGGAGGTTTGTGACCCTGCCTGGGCCTTTCAGAATGAATTACAGTCTTTCATCTGCTCCGAGGGTCAAGTTCTCTTTGTAATTGCACTGAAGTGACTTCCCACTACATTTGGTACACACACACATGCAGACATGCCATAATTTGTTCTGTAATTACAAGGAACATGTAAGCCTGCCTGCCTTGAAGATGGCGTTGGGGTGTTCTCTCTCATTGAATGAGCATAAATCTTCTGACATGGTCTCATTGGTTCCCTGCTGCATTTTCACTTTCCAGTAAAGAACAGTATTTCTGTGTGTAATGAAAGCTCCTTCTATTTGGATAATTCTCTTCACTGCTTGTACTGGTGCAAACTGGAGGTAAGCTTCTAAGGATGTGTGACATTATCTGTTGTGACACAGATACAAGTGCTGGTATTCTCCAGGGGGCAACCTGTTTTCCAGTATCCCGTCTGTCCCAGAAGCCTGGAGTGTGTTGTATAGGAAACACAGACCTCCTTGAGCTTGTGATGTGTTCTGTTTGACTGCCTCCCACTCTGGCTGGTCATACTGCTCTCAGGAGATCCAGGGATTTCTTCTCGTTGCTCACTTTGAATTATTCAGTAAATAGCTCCCTAGAAATGACCCAATAGAAGTCTAGGTCAGTTCTTAGCCTCCTGCTCCATGTTTTTCAGGTTGCTTCTTTTTGACCCAAGGGGCACCTGGAGGGCAGGTTGGGTATCACCAGGTTGCTTTAATCCTTGAGGTTTCAGACTTTTCATCTCAATGATGTCTTTGATAAGGAGCTTTACAAACTTTGCTCATTTGTTTTTTGTGATATGTGGTTAAAGAACAGCAGCCATTGCTTTCTTTGGATGAGATTAGCTCTTGTAAATCCTTCTGGTTTTTGATATTTGTAACTGCATTCAATTTTGGTCTGTGTGATGGCAGCTAGAGGCAACATTTTTTTCTTTATATGTGTAGAATTTGCTCACTAACTCCATGCTGCTATAAAAAATTCCCCCTTAAATCCTCTAAGCTATTTGTACTAATCCTCATTACTGCATTTTGTGCATTTCTATATTTTGCCTTTGACTATTGCTGCATTTTTCTCTTGTACCTAAGAAAGCCTTAAAATAGGTTTTCTGGAATAGAAAAGGATATGTAAGAAGATTGCAGATTACTGTTCATTTTCTAGTGGCCATTCTTTTCATTGCTGTGTTAATGTAGAGGCTTAATGAGCAAGTTTGACTCCAGGGCAAGGCCGAGTGCTGCTCTGAACAGCAGTTCCCATCTAGTATTCCTTTGAAATGAAGCATTTGCTATCCTGCCAGCTTTTATTTTTTATTATTTGTCCCTACTGCATTGGTCAGGGCACAGTAAAGAGTGCAGTCACTCAAAGGTGCAGCCTGAAAACTGGGGGAGACCGACAGTGATGCCCTTGGAGCAGCTGCTAAAGGATGTTTTGGATATTCATGCCTAAATCTAGAACTGTAATGGTCCCTCCATTCCCCTTTGACCTTCTCTTTTATGTATGTGCATTCAACCAAAACCCACCACCCTGTCTCCTGAGGGGTGACTCTTATAATGACCTAGAGAATGTTTTCAAACAGAACCTTTTGCTGATGGAGGGCGGGTTTAGGTTGGATATTAGGAAGAAATTCTCCTTGTGAGGGAGGTGAGGCCCTGGCGAGAAGCTGTGGCTGCCCTATCCCTGGAAGTGTCCAAGGCCAGGCTGGATGGGGCTTGGAGCAACCTGGAATAGTGGAAGGTGTCCCTGTCCCTGTTCTGGTCCCTGGCAGGGGGTTGGAACAAGATGATCTTTAGGATCCCTTCCAACCCAAACCAGTCTGGGACACACTTGTTTGGTGAGGATATGCAGGCTTTGTAAGCCGGCCTCCCCTGGATGCTGTGTGTAGCTGTTTACTTTAGCAGGGTATTTACATTGCTGACACCTTCCCTGGAGAGTTTCATGTTCTTCTCTCCCCTTTCTCTTTCAGGCCATGGCCTGTCTGCTTCTCCACAGAGTTCTGCTACTTCACGAACTGAAGCTCTTCATTACAGAGGAGGAGTGGGAGGAATTGATCAGCAGAAGCATCAGCCAAGTGACAGAGGTAACAAGCTCCAACATGTTTAAAGTACAGATGGGTGCTAATGGGTGCTGCTTTCATTCATCTGGTGCTTGGTCTCAGAGCTGCAGTCTGGGACTGTGCTCAGCCTAAGTGGTCTTAGAGACCTTGTGCCTCATGGCACCAGGTCTGAGTAGTGCCTACCAGGCTGGCCGAATTCTTGTAACACCGCTGTGATGTTCCTGGTGCAGCTCAGCGAGGCTGTTATAGATTCAAGAGACAGAGCTTGAATTTTAGGGAATACACTCATACAGATCAATTTAAGGTGTTTAAAAAAAAATGGAAAAAGAATGGAATGGTGAACATTAATTTCAGGACATGTCATGCAAGTTTTGTACTGGAATGAACTTCAGGGCCACAAAAATAGAGCAGAGGTGCACTGGACTTTTGACTCTGGGTGCATGGCAGGCCTTCTGGACCAGACTCCCTTGCTAATATTGTTCATCAGGGAAACCTTAAAATACATTGGAAAATAATTTGTACAGAAGAAACAGTGACAGAAATTGCAGGGCTCCTGAGTCAGTGGTGAGTGCAAATTGTACCTGAGGACAGTGTTTGGGTGCAGCTGTTACATGGGAGATGATCTGTGGGACAGGGGGTTGAAGAAGCAAATGCCATTTACTTTTATTCTTGTGGATTGACGTGTGGGGGAACCAAGCAGCCAAATTAATGTTGTGATGTGGTGACTAAGCTTGATGACATGGGAGATTCCAGTCTTGGAGTTTCTACATAACTGTAATAATGACCTCTTTCTAAGGGTAGCTTTCATTCTTTACTTACTTCTTCAGATGCTGATTACATGGTAATTTAGGCTATTCTATAATTTGTTGTATTGGAACAGAACAATTAGATATGTTACTTTCTGTCAAGGAGGGACAAAATCTGAGCAAGTTTTAAAACAGGGAATTTAAAGATGCTGTTCATAATTCTGGAGGAAGCAGGTAATCCTCGGTTTCATTAAATACTTCTTATATAAAGATTACATCAGGAATCCAATCAGTGGAGTTAGGTCTGATTTTGTTTCTCAGCTACATAAAACATGCCACTTCTCCCAACCTGGTCATCTCCATGTTTCTCTCTAGCAGCTGAAAACATGCAGAACTCAGTGATTCACTGCGAAACCACAAACATTTACAATGCCTTTATGATGTTCTTTTCAGGGAGAGTTCAGCAACTTGCAACCCATCCAAGATTATAATGACCTTTGCTATTAAAGGTTCCTCAGTGCCTCTCATTTATGTGGTCATGTGTGTTTAAAGAAAAATTCCTGAGAAATACTGTCAGTTTGTTTGGGTTGTCCAAGGTTTACCCTGCGGGCAGGAGGCCTCCCATACAGTTAAGTGACAGTGGCATATAGCTGCTGGTTCTCTTTTTGGCCTGAAAAAGCCCTGAGATAACATTTTTACAGACTGCTGTTGGTGTTCATACACGTGGGGGTTTTGTCTCCCTTCCTCCTGCTCCCCCCATGTACTTAACCCAGTGGCTGTGGCTCTGTGGAGCTGGGGCAGCTGCACATTAAATATTGTTGTAGTGTGAAGGGGTCAAGGACTTCATATTCCACATAATGGTTTTGGTTCATAGCCAAAGGCTGGCACTTGTGCTGCAAGACTTTCTAAAGCTGCAGAAGGAATTCTGTGTCTTTTTGGTGGTGCAGAAACGCTCACTTCTCCAATTAAGAGCTGTAAAACCACGTAGTGGCTCTGTGGTGTAGTAAAACAATATTCACAGTGTCACTGATCTCTTTCAAAGATGGTAAAAAATCTCTTGTAGTAGAAGTCAGAGGCTGGAAACTGAGCAATTTTGGAATCTGTAGAAAGTATGTATTTGTCAGAGACTGTTCCTCCACTAAAGTAACTTGCTGAAGAGTTTATTAGCCCTAAATCTCCAGGTGGAAGTTGTGTGCTTAGCTGACAGAGAAGCTGCAGGTTGGGTAAAAGTTCCAGGCCCAATGCTGAAGTTATGGGGTGAGTTTTTTTGGAAAGAGCTTGGACTAAACAGCAGCCCTTTTTGTCACTGCTCCTGCTTAGCTGGAGGATTGGGAGGGTGTTTGCAGAACTCTCAGTTTCTCCTGCAGCTCAGTCTCATCCCTTTTCTTCTGAGACTTGTTTCCATGGGCCATTCCAGGTCAGCTGTGATTTTAGAGGTGAGTATGTAAGTGAGTAGATGCTGGTAGATGTGTGTGCTTACCTGTGAGAACCTGGACTGAAAGCTGTGGGATGCTGTGGAAAATGATGATATTTATTGCCCTGCCTCTGCTTGAAATGTCTGTATTTGTTGTCATTGGCCATTCCTGCCACTGTCCTGTGGGGGACCCTCACAAATAGCTGTTTTAAGAGGAAAAATGATAATCTAGAATTTTGTACCTTTCTTTGATCCAGGGAGAGGTTTGCAACTCTTTAAGTGATGTGCTTTTGTAATTCAGGCAGTGCTGTTGCTCTCAAGGAGACTGTCACCTGAAGGCTTTGCCACATTCTGCGTCCTGGTCACATTTGCAGCTAGGAGGCTGTAGCTCCCCAGGTGCAGGATTGCCCTGGCAGGCTTAAGGCTGTCAGAGAGGACAAGATAGCATCTCCTGGTATCTGCCTGCTTGTCCTGTCCTGCCTCAGGGATTGCGCTGCATACCTGCTGAGATCCCTTGGTGAGGAGCATCCTCACCAGGGAAATCTGGAATGGGTTAGGCAGTGATATGAACTGGAACTGGGGAAAAAGCAATGTGAGACAAGTGCAGTCTTGGATATCACTGAATTATGCAGGCAAAGCTAAGAGGCAGATGAGGGAGAATCAGTGGCCAGGAACATGAAATGAAGAGACAGGTTCCTGAAATAGCAGCTCTGGCTGCTGCGAGGCAGTGGCTCTTGTGCTTACATAAGCTAGCTTGACCTTATTTGTTCCCAAATTGTTTAAGCATGCTTATAAAACATATACCATAGCCAGGAGGGATCCATGTTTGCCCTCTCCTTACAGTGAGGGAGGCAAGTCTCGATGTCCCGTTGGGTACTTCGGAGTTGACTTGTTTGTGTGAGCGCCCTGCTTGCTCTTGGTGCTCTTGGCTTGTGCTGCTGGGACACCAGGGCACAAAGCATCGTCCACAGCCCTGCCCCGCAGAGGTGAGGAAGCAGAAAACCAGCTCTGGCACAGTTTTGGCCACCCAAATCCTAAATAGTTACTTTACACAAAGGAGAACCTCGCTACAGTTGTTCGAGTCTGTTCTAACTGGGGATCTGGATGGCTCAGCTGTGTTCATGGTATAAAGAAATGGAGTTGCTTCATGTTATAAGTGGCAGAGCTCACCTGGGAGGCTGGAACATTTGATGGAAACATCTTCCTCTTGGAGAGCTTTGTTCTTTATCAGTTGGTCTCAAAGTGCTTTACAAAGGAAGTTCAAAGTAGGGAGTTGTTGATGTAATGGAGAAAGTATTTTGCAGAAACCCAAGACATAATGGGTTTGGTTTGCCAAAGCCGTTCCTCCTGTTTTGCAGGTGACACTCCTTGGCTGGGAGCTGAGCAAAGAATCAGACTTGGGTCTCCTGAGACATCTCAGAGACCCTTTTTATGCATGGACAATCTGACTGTTTCTTAGCTTGGCTTCAGAACAGCCCTGTGTGTTGGACAGCCATCTCTGTCCCACGGTCATCTCTGCTGATTGTTGTAAGGCTGCCCCAAATAACACAGTGAAGCAGTTGCAGAGCCCGAGAGATCCAGTTCCCATTCCATACAGGAAGCTCTCACCTGGTTTTGGTGAGGGACCTCTGGGTTTGCTCCTAGGGCTCACACACTCTTTTTTGCTCTATCCAGCATCTCTCAATCTGATCTTTCAGCTCTCCCGGTTGTCACTGTAGGCACGTTTTGGTGTTTGCTTCCCTTGTTAGATATATTTATGTTTTCTTTTTATATGTTACCAAATTGCTGTCTTGGCTTTGGAGAGATCTTGAACCTGTACCAATTTTTCAGTAACTCACTGACAGATTTGGGGCAGGAAGTTCCAGGTGCTGAATACATAATTTCATTACCATTTTTTGTCATCCCTTTCCTAGGGACCAGCTTGCCCTCCCAAACTGAGGTGTTCTGTGTAACTCCCAGCTTATGCTGAAACTCCCAGTTATGATGTGGAAGTCAAAGGGAGTGGGAATAGTACAGAAAATACATATTTTGATGGCTGTGAACTTCGAAACAGAACAGCCCTCAGAAAACTGTTGTTAAAACTGCTTTCTCTGGCTTGAACACAGTGGTTTCCTGAGGGTTTCCTTTGTCTTTCTTCTGCAATAAGTACTTCATAAGAAGAGACAAACTTTATTACTGATTTTCCCTTTGCCTGTTTTGTCAGTGTCATAAGGAATGGGCAGAGCAGACAGTGCTTCTGTTGGCTGTTTGAAACCCAGATGGGATCAAGGCATCCTGCACTGTACAAGTGCTGACAGAATCGAACACTTAGGTTCAAGAGCAAGACCAAAGCACTCCCAGTCACCCGTTCTGGAGCCTTTCAGATAATTACACATAATCCCAATAAGATGCACGGGATGCCTCCATACCCTTAGGGGCTTGCTCAGGCTTGGACTGGACAGGCATGGATGCAGACAGATGGGAATTACATGGCCTGGGAAGGGATGGCATAGATAACCCAAGACCTCTTTTCCATATCACATGGAAGTTACTGTGTGCTCCCTGAAGACCATTGTTGTATGGCATTGCAGGGTTTTGTTAATATGGTGTTGTTCAGCGAGGGATTTAAAATAACTATCTGGAGCTACTGAGAATGTGTAGGGGAGAGAGGGATATACTATCTGGCCTTCCAGTGTAGACATGCTCTTAATTTCTGAAGGGCATCAAATTTGATTATCGGTGTCTTAATTTGTAGTGAGATAAATTATTAAAGTGACTTCATCAAATCTCTAAAAAAGCCATCCTTCAATTTTCTTCTGTGAAGATTGCCTGAACTTTTATCTGTCCATCTTTATAAATTCTTAATTCATTGCCCTTTCTCAGCCTCTTAGCTTGTAAAATGAGGCCAGTAGTGATTTAACTGATATCTTCGACGTGCTTTCAGCATACTGGATGTCTCTGTGGAGACTTCCTTTTCCTTTTTTGCCTCAGCTGTCCTGTGTGGTTTTTTCCCTGCTGCATTTTCAAATGGCCTTTGAAAAAAAAAAAAAATCTGATCGTTAAACTTGGGAAAGCGTTGACATTTACTGTGAGAATGGCTTCTGGATTTTTTGTCTCCTCCCTCTAATAACTGCCAAAATAAACATCACAAAAAATGTCTTTATTTACACCCTTCAGCATGTGGGTCTGCTTAGTCCTCTGCCTTCCCTTCTTCTCCGGGGCAAGCAGAGACTTGGTGGTTCCCTCCCTTTGGGTACATTTCTTGGTGACTTGTTTGTGTTAGAGATGCAAGGAAGTAAGTTTTGAATATTTATACTTTCAGTCTTCAGAAACTTAGTGAGAGAAAATGGATGGAGGAGGGGCTGTTAGTGCTTCTTTTCTTTTTCTGCCTTTAAGTGCTCTCAGCAGCAGCTGCTGTGCTGGTCAGGTGAGTGGTGTGACCCTCTCCTTGTGTGCCTGTGTACCTGGCGTACATGGAGTTGGAAAAGGGTGTGGCTCTGTGTGTAGATAGAAACTGGAGTGAAGAGCCATACTGCTCTTCCCTCCTCTTTTCTTTGTCTTCCATGATTTAGCCCGGAGTTCTGGTTTGGGATCTATTGTATAGCGAATATTATCATGAAAGCAGGTATTTGGGGCTATCTTGTCTGGGTTTGGGAAGCTCAGAGTTGATTCCTGGCTCTGTCACAGTTTGTGTGTCATCATGTTACCTGGCCTCTGTGAGATGTGGGAACGATGCTGGTTTACCTCTTTCCTCTCAGGAGAAGCACAAGCAGAATAACAGTGAGCTGAAGGGATCCTGGGCATACAGTATTCTGTGTGCTCACATGGGACAGTACCAGGAGCTGTGAGCAGACAGAACACTGCAGTCCCTCAGCTGGTTGTCCGTTTCTTCTTAACCTTTCAATAGCACAGGAAGGCTCTGCCCTTCCCAAACCTCACCTGTGTGGTGACATGGGAAACCTTGTGCTTTGGCTCAGGTACTGGGCACGGCTTGTAGGACTGCAAATGGGCTTGCTGGGCCCCTTTGGGTGTGATTCCACCACAGGGACTTGAGCCACACCACCAGCAAAATCCCAGGCTGAGCCATTTCTCTGGGATCCTGCATGCAGCACGGAGCTGGGGCACAGCTTGGATCTCAGCACTCGGAGCTCAGACCTCTGCCATTTCCTCGCTGTGGCTGGGGACATTCTGTGGGGTGGAACCTCTGCTGAACTCTGCTGCTGGAGAAGAGACTTTACCTGAGGAACCCCAGGCTGTCCAGTGGTGTAAGGTCGTGCAGGGTTGTGCCTGCAGAAGGACTTGGTGTTGTGTCCAGCCATGAATGCACACATTGATCCATCAGCTTCTGCTCTGCTGTGTGGGAGAAGGGGATGCACGGAGGTAGCACAGCGTGCAGGAGGAATGCAACTTGGCTGGGCTTCTCCAGCTCTCAGAGATGGATCTGTCAGGCTGATCCCGTGGAGGGGAAGGGCTGTTTGTTTCAAACAGTGGGCTAGGCTGAAGGACATGCTGGGAATGCATAAATATTAAATGGCATTCAAACTTCCAGCTGGGAACTGAGCTTGTCTCTTGTGGCAGGGCACTCTGTGGCACTTGAGATGCTGCTGTGTCTTGTGAGTCTGGGCTGAGCGTGTCCCCCAGTGGTGCCTGTGAAAGGGGCAGAGGTGCAGGCAGGTGCGGCTGTGGAGACTTCCAGAAACGTTGCATGGCTCCATGTACCAGCATATTGCCATCTCCCCTGCAGGGAAGTTGCACACTGGCTGGGATGCTGACTTTGGCTCTAGGTGCACATACAGCATTTTTGCTGTGTGATGGGTTTCAGGGGAGTTTTGGAAGCTGAGCTGTGTGGTTATAACTACCTGCCAGCCTTCTGTCCTACCTGTGTGACTGAACTACTGCAGATATTCACCTCCTGTGCTCTAACTTGTTTTACACTTTGTGAAGATGGGGGAATGCTGTGAAGTGCAATGCGACGTGGAATGAAGGCTGGATCCTGCAGTAGTGGGCAAATATTTGTGTGTGATACAGGAATGAGGGATGTAATAAAACCCACTGATTGTTAAGATGCTGGTAGTGTGCAGTTCTTGTAGAAATCTGAGAAGCAGAGAACTTTGGATCCAGGAATGCCCTCCTCCAGAAACAGCCAGAGGCTTTTGGAAACAGCGTGTCTGACACAACGAGACAAAACCATCTCTGCCAGCTGAATCCACGTAGGGTGAGGCAGGAGCTGTATTGCTGTATTGGCTTGAGGTGAGATGAGAGTTCCAGCTGTGAAAATTGCCTCCATAGTTTTTCGTTTTGGAAAATGACCTGCCCAGATCTGCTGACAGCTCAGATGTACAGACATGATTAACCATCACAGGTACTGCTGAGCTGGAACTGTAACTGAGATACCCTGTGAAATGGGACTGGCTGTTCCTGGAGCAGCAGAGTAAGAAAAGCAGAAAATGAAGGGAAAGCAACGTAAATCAGCGAGTGATGCCAGTGTAGCTGTTGGGTATAAATCATGTGGTCTCTCTGCTTTTAGTATTGTGTAATTGGCTTGTGTGACCCTTGGGCTGGTAATGCTTTCAGAGTCCAGAGAAAGAGGGAGTTGGATACCTCTGGAACAGCACATGGCAGAGAATCACAGCATAGGTGGTTAGACAAGTTCTCCTGGGTTTTCCTTTAACCCTCCACCACTGACCTGTAGCATAGCTGGGAGCAAATCCCTGCTTTGTGCCTCAGTCTTGGTATGTAAAACACATCTTTACCAGCCTTGTGCAAGTGTTTGTGATCTGATCAGTGTTCGAAGCTCTCCCAGGGTGCTGCAGAGGACTGAAATACTACTTCTCTTTTTAAGGCATGTTTGCCATGTGTTGCAGTGTGCCATCTGTTACATAATAAATAGCTTTTGCTTTGATTTTATGATTGGATTGTGTACATTACCCACATAAAATCAGGATAGGCCTGTAAAATGATTGACCTCTGCAATTGGGGTGGCAGAGGTGATTTCATCTGTCAGGGAGCTGAGTGAGGGAGCAGAACACAGCATGCAGACAATCTCGGTACCCCATGTAGCAGGAAGTTTTATAATTATTTGAGATTAAGTTATATAAATTCTTGGGAAAGCTGCTTTTGACTTCTGGATCCAGTTCCCATTGAAGAGGCTTTGGATTTCATTCCCTGGGAGCCATTTCCCCAGGCTTGCCAGCAATCCCAGCCCAAATTCAGCTTCTTTTACATAACCAGAGTGAGCATGTTTGTGTTGGTGTCTCATGCTAACACAAATAACACAAATCCCACTGAAGCAAACAACGCAAATAACACAAATCCCATGGAAGCAAATGCCCCATTCTGTGTGCTCCCTGCTGTTGGGAGGAGGAGAAGGAAGCAATGCCTAATCAGAGATGCCATCTCATGGAATGCTAATGGAAAGTGCTCTGAGTGGTGAGATCAAGATAATAAGTGACTCTGGGCTGAGCAGGAATTGGGCTCAAGTCTTTAGGGAGGCTTGACTGTCTCAACCTACCACATACAGAGGTGGTGGTTTTGTGCTTTAGTAGCAAATTCGTTTTACACTCCTTTGTAGCAGAAGGGAAAGGGAGGAGGCAGATGTTGAGAAACAGTAAAACTTTATCTGAACCCAGCTTCCTTAAAGGCAAGCCTTCTGCTTCTGGGCTAGAGAAAATTGTACAGTCTCTAGGAATGAATTATCTGCTGCTTCTTTGTGCCTTCTTTGACTTCTCCACTCACCCTGCTTGTTCCTCTTGGTTTTTGAGAGCTGTTTTAAAGTGATCCATTTCAGTAGGGAGCTCTTTGTTTGCACAGCATCTATATTGTACCAGTTTGCTTCTGGCTATTTATACTGGTGGAAGTGTGGTTGTGTTTCCAGATTAATGCAAAACACTGCTTTTAATATAGATTTTTAGTCACTAGACTAGTGATGTTTTCCGTCTCCAGCTGGGTCAGCCACTCTCTTCTCTCCACAGGTCTGCATGAATTTGGTTGGGTACCCCCCACCAGATGCTCGTCCCAGTTTCCCCAGCACCTGAAAACTTGTGTACTTGTGAAAATCAGCCCCTCAGGTGTTGTTTCAGAGCTACAGGACTTTTCTGTTGACTGGAGTGGGATTTATTTCAAACCCTTCAAAGCATCAGGGCAGCAAGAACAGGCAGAGCCAAGCCAGCGTAATTTAAATGCAGTTGTCTACATCACTCATGTACAGTGAAGAGAAAATGCAATTTATTTTTAACACCTTTTTAATTCTTAAGTGTTTGTATATTGAAAAGATGAAATGACAGTTAACTTCTCTTTGGCTCCATCTCACAGCACTGCCCTCATTCTTCTGGTCCCAAGGAGCTGACAATCCATGCACTTGTGCACAACTTAGCAAAATAAGGATCTCAACCTGATAGTCTCTCTGAAAGCTGATTTAGCCACAAGGAAGACTGTTAGCCTGGCAATATTTTGTTCTTCAAATTACAAAGAAAATATTTATGTAAATCAGCCCTTTTTGTTTATTATTATTTTTACTATTAGTGGTAAGCCTAATGATCTGAACGTGCCTGACCTGCGCGGTGTTATATCCTACATGTGAAGATTTTTTTTTTTTCTTTCCAATCACACACCCTATATTTGTCTCTTTTTACCTGGGAGACTTCAGAGCTGTGGAATTGTGTGACCTTGTAGGTTAATGGCAGCTCTGGAATAGAGTTGCTGTGCATCTGTCTATATCAGGAGAGAGTAATTAGCAAGTTATTGATAGTCAGATGAAGTTGCAGCTTGAATTCCAGCCAGCAGAATGGCTTTCTAATACAGGGCTTGAGTGGACCATCCTGAACAGAAAAGAACTGTATCTTTATTATTTACAAAAGATACTCCCAGGGTGTGGAGCCTGTACAGATAGTGAATAATTCTACTTGATGGCTGCTGTTTTTGCAGACATGTTATCTTGTCTCCCCACTTTCTGTGCTGAGAGTGTTCTCTACAGTCTTGCTGGGCATTTTTATTTTTCTGTTGTGAGCGTCATTACTGAAAAAGTTTGCTTTGGGGAATAGATTTCTTACGTCTCTCAGGGTCTGCAAGGATTTTTTATTTTATTTGCCAGCTTTATGCTGATGCAGGTGGTGAATCAGTTTGCTGAGTCCTTAAATTGTTTCCAGTCTGATTGGAACATAAGGATCTGTGAGAGAATGACGACATTGCACTGCTGGGTGCAGGTTTGGGGCAGGGACTTCTTCATCCTGAGGAACTGAGGATGCTGAGCATGGGGTGGGCTTTGCCCCTTGGCTGTGTTGAAATGTCCAGATTGCCAGGAAAGGAGGGCTTGGCCACAAGTGCAGCCTTCTCTAGAGGAACAGGCTTTGGTGGGACATGCCACTGTCTGCAGCTCACTTGTCCCTGCAAATCCTGCTTCATATTGGTGTGATCTGTGTGGGGTTTGCTGCGGTGAGAGTGTCCACACAGAAACACAGTGGGGAGGAAAAGGACCATGTGAGCAGGGATGAAGGACCAGCTGCAGGCAGAGGATCAGTGGCCCTGAGCCACCGGGCTGCCTCTTTGATCCAGCTGCCTTTCTATGGCTATTTTCTGCCCTTTTTGTAAATAACTGGCTTTTATTTGGCCTATCTTTGGAGTGATTTTCCTCTAAGCCAGACCTTTCAGTGTCTTGGAAACCCTGCAGCACACAGAGAGAACACAGGGGAGATTTTTCCCTCAGTTACTTCAGTGAACTTAAGCTTGACAAGCCCTGTTACAGGCTGGCACCTGGGATTTCCTGGGCAGAAGTCTTAATGGGTTTTTGCAGTAATGCTTTATGTGTAAATCCCAGCTCCTGAAGCTGAGTAGCTGTGATCCCTCAGGTGAGTCAGTTGTCTGGCAGCTTTTTGGCCTTTCCAGGGTGGGGCCAGGGATTATTGTACCTCTTTTTCTCCAGGAAAGCATCTCCAGTTGTGCTTTAGTTTAGAAACTATGGACAGCAGCAAGGTTGTGCTTCTGTAATATTGCTTGCTCTTATTTTGTCCAGTTGTTTCTTAATTAAACTGGGTATCAGAATCTTTCACCAAGCACCTTCCTGAGCTTTTCCAGAGTTTGGTGGGGTTTGTGTTCTAGAATTACTTTGCTGACAGGTGAATCCTGCCATTCATTACTTGTTTTCTGCTTTCTCCTGTGAAGTGTGATTTGTTTCCCCATCTAATGTCTGTTTCTTCTCAATATTCTCATTTAATTTGTAGTGTTTGAAAACACTTGGAAAACCCATCATGAAGGCTGAGAAAGAGAAAGTTGCCAAGAGCTTGGAGCTGTTGAACTTTCTCCTTAAAACTGTGACAGGGCAGGTGAGTGTGTGACCCAGTATGTGACAAATGGCTGTTTTCTGAGTATCTTTTAAATGTCACACTTGGATTTTGCCATGTGATTGCTGCATCCACCTCATTTCCTACCAAAAGTACCTCTAGAGGGAATGCTTGGTTGGATCTGAGGGCAGAAGAGTCCTGTCTGAAGGAGTGACCCACAGTCTTTATGAGCTGATCTCCAGAGGAGAATTTGTGCAGTGTTCAGCTAACACTTGTGGCATCTGCTTTCTTAGCAGAAATACAAGGGTACAGGGAGGCTGGGTTTTATCCCAGGTGATTGCTCTTTCCTCTCCACTGAACTCCAGAGATGATGATTCCCAAAGACAGACTTAATAGCTTTAAGAGCAGGAGTGAAGCTTTGTTCTGGGGCTTCGTTTTCCCTCATAAAAGTTCACTTTTTTGATCATGCAAGGATTTTCTATAGGTGACAGAATATGTCCCTAATGTGGTCTTACTTACTGGAGGAACACACCACAAGCAGCAGAATTGCTGAAGCCCAGTTTCCTACTGATAAGCACAGAGCTCAGACCACAGCCTGTTTCTTTGTGAAGACCTAATAGGAAAGTGGGTGGACAAGAGAAGTTATTTCCAAGGCTCTTGTAGGAGCAGAATAGCCTTTGAGACACCCCTTTCTGCCTGGTTTGGCTGAGATTGTGCACTGGGTTACAGAAGAGGGTGCCAGGTCTTTAGGAACCAGACTGAACATGCTGCTGCTTTTCTCCTGGATGGGCACACAGTCATGTGTCTTCCTTTCCCTGCTCCCAGCCATGGACAGGAAAGGAGAGCAGACTGAAGGACCCTCCACTTCTTTTTATGCCTCTCTAGTTCTGTTACACTCATGCCTCTCATGATGGAAAACCGAGTTTTCAAGCAGACACAGTACCTGATGGCGTGCTGTGAGTCACCAGCTTTTGCCCCAAACTCAAGTGGTGCAAACAGACCCAAGGCAGTGGCTTGGAGGAGCCAGGCAGGATTGGTAATTCCTGCCATAGCCTTCCCATGAGAATGGCCTATGCCCTGCTGCTGTGAGTGCCCCTCCCGAGTTCACTCTGCAGATTGCCTCTACTTGCCTCTTGCAGAAGCTGAATGTGAAGCTGACGGAGGTGGAGAAAGTGCTGCTCACTCTGAAGCAGCTGGAAGACATTGGGAATTCCCCACGGCTCGACTCCCTCTACTGGAACGTCATGCGCTGGCTGAACCACACGTACGTGTGCTGGGCATCCTGGCATTCTGCCTTGCCTCTGCCTGCCTGTCCTGCTCGTGTGCACTGGTGTGGGGAGGTGGGAAGAGAAAGGAAGTCAAGGCAGCAAGCTCAGGGTGGAGTTTAATGGAGCTCCTTGGTTGGTGGGGTTGAGACACTCATTAATGCTTGTTTGGAATCATTGTTCTTTGTGCTTACGTCTTGGGATTGGTCCTTGATGGCAAAGGGTTGTAACACATGACTGCCATGGCTGGTGAGCATGATGATGACACATGATCATGTGTTGCAGAAGGCAAAGAAAGCCAGGGCCACAGGCAGGCATTATCCCACCTCCTCACAGCACTCGTCCTCATCCTGTGCTTCCTGCACCTTTCTGCCTGTCCATGGACTGCCTGTCACGTGCATCACACTGTTCCCTGGCTGTAAATTAAGTTGCTCTTGATTTTTGGCATTCTCTCTGCAGGAAGCCCAAGAAAGAGAAGGCGCACAGGGAGCCCGCACAGGGAGTGGAGCCGCTGAAGCGGAGGAAAAAAGGCTTCCTGCCAGAGACCAAGAAACGCAAGAATCGCAAGAAAGGCATCCAGGAGAATGGGGTGGTACCAGGGGAAGGTGGAGAAACAGCAGCCCCAGAGGAGCAGCCCCTGGGAACAGAAACCCCCAAGCATAAGAAAGGCCTCGTGCCTGGTGGCAGCAAAAAGAATCCAAACAGAGGGGGCAGGGAGAATGGAGTGGCAGAGGTGGGTGGTGGGGACCTCCCCACTGCTAATGAAGGAGATGCTGTGGCTGACAAGAAGAAGAGGAAGAGGAAAAACAGAAACAGAAAAAGAAAAGGTGCTGCAGGCAATGAAGCTGAGCAGGTTCCAGCTGCAAAGAAAACCAAGGGGAGTGTTGTCCAGGAGACCCAGCAGAACCAGGACAAAGGTAAGAAGAAAAGAAAAGAGAAAAAAGCTCCAGTGCTGCAGGAGTAAAGTCCATGGATTCAGCCAGGCCTGGCATGGCTCAGTAGACTGTTGAAATATCTTTAATATCTTTAGTTTTTATGCTCTCCATGACTTTTAAATAAACCTTCCATGATGCTGAGCTCTAAAACTGTGGGTCTGACTGCTGTGGAGGGTTCAGCCTAGAGCACAGAGAGCTTCAGGAGGTTACATACCCTCCAGGCTCTGGGAGATGCCCATTCTCTCTTCTCTGGCAGTGCCAAAGAATCCTGTCTCCGTGATTTCCCAAGGCAGAAGCCAGAGGCTGGTTTGGATTCCTCGGGGAGTTGGGGTGGGTGTGCTGGCACTGCTGAGTTATGGTCAAGCCTGTACTCAGAAGTTAACTCCTAAAGGCTCATCCCTGTCCTGCCCAGGCCCAGCAGTGCTCACAGCTTTTCCAGTGTAGGAGATGCAGCCTCGAAAATGCCTGAGGTTAAATGGGTTTGCACATGAAAACTCTGGGGTCAGCTATTTCCACTTTAACCACTCTGGTATTGTCCCTAACTACCATGATCTGGTTTTTCTTGCCTATTTGCTGCTGGGTGCTGGAGAGGGTCATGACCCCTGTGGTAGTGCAGGGACATCAATAAATCAGTGAAACAATTAAAATGGCTGATTGATTGGCCACGCTGCCAGGCCAGCAGCCTGTGTGCAGCCATGCAAGGCACCTGGAACATCAGGCCTGCAGCAAACCGTCTGGGAAGATGGCTGCCTGGAATTGCATCTTCTTATTTATCCCCAGGCTCCTGAATGCTGGAATGCCATCATCCCTTTGGAGGGTGCCAGGACCAAGTTCTCCCATGCGTTGGGTACCTGGTTCTTCTTGAAAGCTGAGGCTCATAGTGTTTGAAATGCTGCTCATGCTGTAGTTGCCACTAAAGCCTCCTCCCTCCCCTGCTCCTCCCCACCTGCCAAGCACTCTGCTTCTGGATGCCAGAACATGGGGTGTTGGTGCCTGGCCCTGACTCCTCTCCAGCATCCAAGGGAGCAGGGCTGGGTTAATGGCTGGACTTGATCTTGAAGGTCTTTTCCAACCTTAGTGATTCTGAGGTTCTCTGAAGGCCTCACTGCTCTCCTCCCCACTGCAGAGGAGTTTGGTGCTGGCTCCTGGCAGAAGCTGCTGCTGGCAGAGGGAAGGGCTGGGAGCAGGGCTGTGCCTTTTGTGCCTTCAGCTCTCATCCTGCAGGCAGGTCTGGACCACCAGGCACAGATAAGGGCACTGGAAATGTCATATTTCTTTTGGAGGGGGTGAGAGAAGAAGAGCTGCAAAGGGCTGGTTTTGCCCGTGGCTATTTATCTCTCTTTGCAACGATTCTCTGCTCAAATGGCACAGAACTCCTGGGATACAGCTGGCAGGAGCTCAGACACATCCCATGGCAGACCCACAGCTTCCTCCTTCCGTGTCCCAGCACTGATCCCACAAGCTGGGTTGCACATCCAAGGTGTGCACTGGCTCCTGTGAGCAGCGGGTGACAGCTGGAGTTTCTGTGCCCACAGTTCAGCAGAGCATCCTTCCAGTTCAGCAGGGCATCACTTCCTGCCTCCACAGCTGGCTCCCTCAGGCACTCGGGGGAGTCAGGACTGAGGGGCAGTGTGGTGTTGCCTCGGAGGACACAGCCCTTGTGCTGGATGCTGGATGAGGAGGAGTTGGCAGGCTCTGGAATCTCCAAGTCAAGAGCCTTTCAAATATTGGCACAGATTGGGCAGGAGGTGAAGGGCATCTCTCCTTTTGTCCACCTTTGATGACTGTTGGCTTCCAACAGAGGTACAGAGGTACCCAGACAGGATGGAGATCTGGGCTGCAGGTGTGTCACCAGGACAGTGCAGATCAGACCTTCAATAGGTGGCTGGTTCCTGCTCTCTGTGGTGCTCCCATGCTTCTCTGAGCAATTCAGGGCTGCACTCACCCTGCTGGACCTTTTCTCCCAAAGCACTTGTCCATCTGGAGGTGGCTGTAGGCTGCTGACTGGAATAGCTGCTGTCGCAGCCTGAAGAAGAGCTGCAAATCTCTATTCCTGTGTTGGCAATTATTGTCAATCCTGTCTCCAGGAGAAAAGGTGCCTCTGCTCCAAAAGGGCCTGTTGGCACTGGGGACACTGCCCTGCCTCTGCCATTTACTGCTGAACGCTGGTTCATTGCCTCGTTAAAACCTCAATCCCAGCTAAGCCCCTCCAGCTGTCCCAAGTGATGACTTTTCATGCATTATGCAAATGCAGCACATAGGAGGCTGGCAGGTCACTGCTGTCCGTGGCTTAATGATCCAGAGGGGCTCCAAAAGGGACCAGGGGCTTCAGACCTGAAGTGTCTCACTAATGATTCCTTTCTTTGTGCCTGTAAGTGGGACATCCTGGGATTTTGTGCCTCTGCTGTATGGAACCAGAGGAGGAACAGCAGGCAGGTGTGGTGGGTGGGAAGCAAGGAGTGAGCTGGATGAGAGGGTTCTCTCCAGGCAGTTTAGGGAGGGAATCGTCACCTCCCTGCAGAGAGCACAGCTGTGGCACCCAGAGCCACCACGCTGGGCAAGTCCTTGCCCTCATGAGGCCCCAGAGCCTCTCTGGGATACCTGCCAGGGTCACTGCAGTGAAGAGTTCATGTGGATCAGCTTGTCACTGTTATTTTGGGAAGGGCAAAGCACAAGGCCAAAGCCATGCCAGCTGTTGTTTCTGAGAGAAGGATGGTCACTGGGCAGTGCCAGCTGTCAGGCTGGAGAGGTTGTTTGATCTCTGCTTTCTCTGTTCATCAGTGTGTTTAGTCTCCAGGACTTGCAGAGTGGCCAAGGGGAAAAGGGACAGGAGAGCAAGTCATGCTTCCCTAACAACTCTTCTGCCAATTAAATTACCTGACTATAGGCTGGCTTTGATGCACAGCTTACAGAATGCAGTCACTAATCCACCAAGTCAAATTGTGTTTCAGCAGCACTTATTTGGGCTTTTAATAATCACAAAGGTTTCATTTCACTTGATTTTGGGTCCTGTCTGTTGCTCGACCATCAGGGCTTTAGACGACTGAGCATGCTTTGATTTAAACGAAGCCTTCTCTCTCCTGGGCTCAGAACTCTTTGGCAGAGAGCTCAACGTTTCTTCTGGATGCAAGAAAACAGCCACAGGCCCTGGGCACTGAGCTCAGGGGAGGGATGCAGTGCTGGAGGCTGGCCAAAGCCATGGGACACATCCAGGCACGTGGAGTCCTGTGAGGGTGCTGGGGCCCTGGCCCCGGGTGCCCAGAGAAGCTGTGGCTGCCCCATCCCTTGAAGTGTTAATGGCCAAGCTGGACAAGTCTTGGAGCAACCTGGGATAGTGGAAGGTGTCCCTTGGTCTTTATGGTCCTTCCAGCCCAAACCACTCCATGATTCTGTGATTTCTAATGTAATATCCTGTATGTCCTACAGAGATTTTGCCAGGGACTCTGGGCAATGGGTGCAGTGTTGGAGTTGCTCGGGAGAGGCTGCCATGCAACCAGCACCTCTTTGTACAACGTGACAAATGTAAATGCACCAGTGACACCAGGGCACTGCAGCACAATGACATCAGCTTGTACAGACCAGCTCAGCAGGGGGTCAGGGTGGTCACCCTGTGCCAGCCCATGAGGCTGTTGTTTGTCAGAGCATGGCTGGCCCTGTGACAGCTCCACAGGCAGTGAGGGGAGGGTTTGTGAAGCAGGGATGGGGAGTGAGTGAGTGTGTGGGACACACGCACACAGGGGTAGGGCCGTGATCCAAACCCAGTGTGGAGAGCACGCTCTTGGTAGCAGTGGTTGACAGATGGAAGCTAAAGCTGCTGAGCTTCAAAGCTTATCTATCTGCTGGAACATCAGAATTTGGAAAATTGTACTTAATCAAGTAATTTACAAGAATGATTAAGCTGAAAGCCCTGAGAAGCACTGACAAAAGGCCATCAGCGATGATCGTTTTAAGAGACACAGCCTTTGGTTTTGTGGTGTCCTTGGCTTAGACACTTGACCTGTGCTGAAGGAGAAGGACACTGGAGGGAGGTGCTGTGGTAGGGGTCTATCCCAGCTGGTCAGGGGAGCCTCAGACACCCTTGTCAGTGTGTCACAGCAGCCCAAGGCTGAGCTGCAGGGCTCCTGATGCAGCAGGACCAGCCCCTTCACCCCTTTTCTCCACAAGCCACCATCCTGGAAGGTTGGTGGGCATGGCTGCTGCAGGATCACTGGAGAAGGGAGCCTTAACGCCCACTGTGGGACCACTTGGGAATTAATTTCCTGGCTTCCTGTCCCTCTTCCTGAGCACCTGACCCATGGCTCCCACACCACCCATTTTCATCAGTCCATCAGCCAGGTCCTTTAGTTGTGCTGTGAGGGGCCTAAATGGGGCTGGAACAGGACCCAACTTCTGTGCCCACACAGGCTCCTTCCCCCAGCTCTGATCCTGGCTCGATCCAGCTCGGAAGGAAAAAGAGGCTGTAATCCACCATCTTCCCTGCTCCTGGTGTTATTTCTCAACAAACTCCACGCAGGCTTGTGTCCAGGTAAGTTCTTGGCAGCTCTGTGGCTGCTGGAGCTTGGAGCATCCTCATCACAAGGACCAGCCCTGCAGGCAGCAACCACAGGCGTGCACAGCCAAGAGGTGACACAAGAAAAGGAGCCAGGAGGTACGTTTTAAATACTTTTATTTCTTAATTTACATAAAGGTATATATTTGGCTTATCTTTTTTTATACTCTGAGATTCACAATCAATTGCTCTTAAAAAATAAAATAGTCATTTGCTTCTGAAAGAAATCAGAAAACTATTTTATACTCCTCCCTTGTATAACAAGAAAATATACTAATACTCCCGTACATCACGTAGTAAAAGTGATTGTAAGTGCTGGTTTACCAAACAATAAAGCAAATGGAGAAGAAAACAAGCATTTGGGGTGGAGCTTGGAAGAACTCTGCTTCCCAGAGCACAGCCAGACATTTATGGGGTTTAGTCACCCTGACTGTGAGAGACTCCTGAGGCCACCCAGACCTGCTCTGGGAGCGGTGGCAGCAGGAGCCACTTGGGCTGGCAGCTTGCTGCCTTTTGGGTCATTCTCTTGCCTCTTTGGGCAGGTCCCATTGCCTCAGTTTCCCACACCGGTACAAACCACCTCACTGCCAGTGCAGGATCTGCTGGGGGGAATTAATGCTTTAAAAAATCCCCTTTATGAACTGGAGTAGAAGAAAACCTTGTGATTAACTGAGCAGCAGCTGGAGCCTCCCTGGTGCCTCTGGACACTTGCACAGACTCTGGTGAATGCAGTAAGGGTCTGGAAGAAGCCTGAGCCTCCCTCTCTTAGCCTGGAACATGTGGGAGCAGGGATTCAGGGATCCCTTGGTGAAGGTAGGACTCATTTCTCACTCCCTTGTTTGCTCCCTTCCCTCTGTCCTTGTTTAAACAGAATCCACAGCATTTCCTTCATGGTGCACAGAAGATAAAACCAACAGCGAGCTCTGACAGGGACTGGAGCCTGTCACAAACAAGGACTGCCAGGGACATTACAAAATGCTTCAGTTCCCTTTTCATTGTTGACTCCTGAGAATTAAGTTTAAGGAGAATTCCTAATCTCTGAACCTTAGCAGAAATGTTCCATTTTGTTGACAGTAAATGCTACAACAGAGAGCGCCTATCAGAAAAGCAATTTAGGAAATGTGGTTAATCTTCTTTGGTCTCTGAGATTAAATGACTGATTGTTGGGTTGCTTTTTGTTTCTTTTTAAACAGCTTAAAAAGGAATTTCTTAATGGGAATCAGAAATTCATGTGCCTTTAAAGCCAAGTGTTTGGCTCCCAGACTCCAGTGGCTGTGTTTCCCCTCCAAGTGTAAATAGTGGCACGAGGTAGGAAGTGAAGCACTGTTGGGATTTGCTTTGCTTTGTTATTTCTAGCACCTGCTTGCTCAGGCACTAGAGGAACACTTCTAGCTCTGATTCTTTAGCCAAGTCATAGAGCTATTGTTAAGGAATTTCAGGTGACAGAACCCTTGCAGAGAAGTCCTGTGTGGTCTGGGTAGGAGGAAAGGCTCCCCAGGAGGAAAGGAATCCCCAGCCTGGGCAGGGACTTCCTATGGGATGAGCACCTGGAATTAAAACCATTTCTGCTGCAATGCTGTGCTGTAGGTCCCAGCACATTCTGGCAGGGAATGGGAGATAAACCCAGATTTACTAACGGTACCTTCCTGTGCCTGAGTAATCTTATGGCACAACCACGACAGCAGCTCCCAGCCTGAACTCACATCTAGTCCTGGTTTGACATTTCCTGAGCTGATTTAGTCCTCCTTGGACCCCAAGTGCAGTCACTTGTGAGCCATGAGCACAAGAATGAGGGGCTTCCACCTGCTCAAGTTGGGCTGAACTGGAGGGGGGATCTGAACTGTGAGGGAGGGCTCAGAACAGAGGGAATGGGGGCCTGCTGAGCCAGTGCCCTCCACGTGGCAGTGCCCCTCATGTGGCACTGCCCTTCATGTGGCAGCCTGGCCCTCTGCAGGGCCTGTGCTCCCCTTCCTCCCCCATCCAGCTGACACAGCATGAATTTGGCTCGTGGGGGCCAAGTACAGGAAACAAGACTCCAGTGGAATGGCACCATGACACGCTTCCGCATTTGAGTCTAACCCAGGTCAGGCACTGGCCTTGTCTGAAAGCTCTCAAATGCACCTTTTAATGGTACAGGTGACACCCCAGTGACAGCGCTCTGGGACAGGTCAGGGTGGGATGTGCAGGAACCCCAAGCACTGCTCCAAAGGCAGAGTCTCAGCCACCTGCTTTGGAATATCGACAGGGAGAATTAGCATTGACAGTCTGAGTGATATGGTATCATGTAAACAAAGCACGAGGTCACTGGCACAGCAGTATTGCACTCCCAGGCCCAAGGTACAGCCATTCAGTCAGATTTTAGTATTTTAAAAGCCTGTGAACCTCCTAGGCAAAGCTGAATTTAGCATATGGAGCCCGTAGGGATTTCTGTCCAATGTTCTTCTGGGCCTTTCTGTGACAACCACCAGCATAGCCAGTGCAGTGAAACTCTCTCCTCTGTCCC
This sequence comes from Picathartes gymnocephalus, assembly GCA_013390045.1. Lineage (NCBI taxonomy): Eukaryota > Metazoa > Chordata > Aves > Passeriformes > Picathartidae > Picathartes > Picathartes gymnocephalus. The sequence continues at coordinate 274,405 of WEKY01032031.1, read as the reverse complement.
ATTGCTCAGTCTCAGTGACAGGTAGGTCACCCACTGGAAGTTTTCCTGTGGTGCCCTTGCAGGCCCTGGCACCAGGGCACTGAGAGGAGGAGAGCTGTGGACGTTATTCATGTCTGCTATGGTTGCACAGACAGCTCCAGATTTCAAATGTTTAAATAAAAACTGTTTATCTAAGTATATATATATATATCTATATATATATATCTCATCTAATGTCTTCAGAGATAAAGCATCTTATAACATATTTAAATAAAAAATAATAATCTGAATCAAGCCTTCAGTGTCAAAGAAAAGGTGATGTACTGAACAGGTCCTCAACTAGTGCAGTCTGTGGGAGTGGGAGTGCTGGCAGACCAGCAGCATTCCATAGGACACCAGCTGCCCTACAAACAACGTGGACTTCATTGGCTACAACTAAAACCATTTACACAATCTACAGTTGCTCACTTGGGCAGCGTTTTCTGGGTCCAGTGGACAGTTGGTTTCCATGCTCGGAGAACCCCGCGAATGTCCTTGCGCTCCCGGCTGCCCTGCTCATCTCCTGGTGCCTGACCCTGCAGGCTGCAGGGATGGGATGGGTTTGGTGCTAGAGAACCCCTCTGTGACGTGGAGCTGAAGGATCCACTGATACCCAGCGCAGAAGGGCTTCGAGATTGAGATTGCTATGGTGGGAGCAGGAGTCCACGTGCCATGGCCCTGACTGGCAGCTGCAAACAGGGAACAGAAGGACGTTACTGGTACGGGTTGGTGATGGTGCATCCCGGCTCCTGTGGTGGTGGTGGTGGCCAGCTAAGAGATCCCTGGTCTCTGTGCAAGCAGGGGCTTGGCAAAGCCTGCCCATGGTGGAAGCAGCACTTTGGGACGTGCTGAAGCCCTTTGGAATGGAAACAAATGCACTGTGGTCCAGGCCCAGTCTGTTCCAGGAGGTGACTGGCAGCTGGTGGAGCTCCCGTGCAGTATTTAAGGGCAGGTGTGTGGGTACAACTGCTCCTGGTGTGGGCTGAAGCAGCTCAGCACGTTACAGGCTCCATTTTTGTAGACTGTTTTGACTCCCTCAGTTTACTAAAGGAAAGAGGGGCTGCCTTGGGCCTTAAATTGTCATTTTCAAAATGGCTGTCCCTTGGAGAGCCCAGCTCAGGTATCAGCCCAGCACAGACCAGCTCAGGATGCTGCTGACAAGGCAGAGCAGGCACTGCTGGTGGTCCATGCTGGCTTTGAGGAGCATGTCAGCACCTCTCCTCACTGCTGAGGTACCACTGTGGTGGCCCAACTAGCTTTCCTAGATAATGGGGCAAGGATAACCAGTTCTCTCACTGCAGGATTTCCTGTGAGAGGGTCTGTGCTCCATGTTATGCAGGAAATTGCTCCTGACCTTAAAAATCAGTGGCTGCTGCATTACAGAAAAATTCCCCTATGGATGGTGCCCTGGTTTCTTTCTTTCCATAAAACTGGACCAAAAAAAGAAGAAAGTGCAGTGAAAAACCTTGGTGTGCCCAGGACACAGGTAGTCACTGGTTTATAAGGCAAGTTTCAGCAACAGCACCAAGTATTTCCTCCCAGTTTTGTTAATGGCTTTTTAAAAAAAACCCTCCAACTTTATCTAAAAGCTACTGTTAAATAATCCTGTGTGAATACACATCCAGCCCAGAGCCTGCAAACTCCAGGCAGCCCTATGCCCAAATCCACTCCCCTCTGCAGAAATAACACATCTGCCGTGCTTGAGATTTTATTAAATCTTTTCCCTCAAAAGGCCATTCTGAAGGGTCTTACTGAGTTCTGATTTTCTGATTAGTCTTTCAATGCATTTAATTTGTGGGAAAGAAATCTGCTCTTCAAAAACTTGCTTTAATTAATTTTGGCTCCAGTAAAATGCTGGGAAGTGTTTATCACTTGTGGCAGCTCCAAGAGGCAGCGCTGTGGCTGCGGGGGAGTGACAAGGACAGCATGGAGAAAAGGGACAGGGTGGGCAGCAGGAAGAGGACGGCCCCTCCTGCTCAGGGCTGTCACCCTGCATCGAGGGTTGCAGAGGGGACAGTCCAGCAACAACATGCAGGGTCAGGTGCTGCCAGGAAACACTTTCTGCAGAGAATTTGGACTGTGCCAGAAATGGTGCTTTGGTAGCAGCCCGTGTTTGACCCCAGAGCAGGGCAGCAGGAGGTTTTGTGAACACTGAAAGGTTTTTAGTTCTGGCCTGGGACAGTCACACTGCTGGTGGTCAAGGGGACATGGGTAACATGGGCTTTTCTGCTCAAAGAAGGGAGCACCAGGTTGTGGAAGCAACTCGAAACCACAAAGGACACTTGAGTTGACCCCTGGTTTCCCTGTTCTTGATTTGCTCTGCTTTGGGCTGAGGGAGGCAAAGGTGCAAACCAGAGCTCACTGAGGAAACTTCTCTGCACTCATAAGGACAGAAATGGGCTGACAGGGGTTTGGAGCAGAGGGTTGGGTTACTGCTGGTTTGGGTCACTCACCGTCTCAGACTTTCACAGAGGCTGGTGGGATCACAAGCTGATTCACCCTGGTGAAAAGAAAACAAAAGTGTGTGAGAGCTGCAATTAGCAAAGAAATGGATTTCTAGTAACATACTAGCCTGATAAATCCAGGTTTTGGTTGCTTAACAGTGTCTAAAGAAGTGGGACGTTAATAACTGTCCTGCACAATGGCATAAAGCTGAAATCTTGTCACACAAGAGTGCTTGGCAGCAATGCTGACAATGGCTGGAACATGCCAAATAACGTTGCTGGCACTAATTGACAAGGATTTGGGAAGGTCCCAAAGGCATCCAGATAGCTACTATTTCCCTAAGCCAGTACAAGATTGTACAGTGGCTGTTGGTGTCCTTCAGCTTGACAGCACAAATGTAAACAGTCATCACTGATAAAAATTAAATTAAGAAAAAGTGAGCTGTCTTTCAGTTTCCAGCTCCTGAAGACCTGCTGTTGTTCCAGGCACCTGCTCCCGGGTGACAGACAGCGTCTGGCAAGGACTGCTGTGCCACCAGGCAGGAGCTGTCCTGCAGCTCCTGGGGTGAGGACAGCGAGGGGACAGCTCCTGTCTGCTCTGTGGGACCCAGGCACAGCAGCAATAGTCCCACCAAGTCCATCCCATGCACCTGCTGCTTGTCCTTGCAGTACATGCCCTGAAAAATTCCACCTTCCTCAGCAGCAGCTCCTCTGCCGTCCCCTCTCACGCTGTTGTTGTTACTCAGGGACGGGAGCGAGTGCCTCTGGCAGTGACACATGCAGCAGGGCCCCCCTGGGAACTGCTGGAGGTGACATCCTCGGACTCTGAGACTTTTGGAACTTGCTTGCTAGCTCAGATGCTCACTGACCTCAGTGGGAACGCCTGGATTCTTACAACACTGGGGAACTCCCACCACACCTACAGCCCTGCCCTGCCGTGGCTGTTCTGAGTGCTTTACCCGAGGGCTCTCGGGCTCTACTTGGGCAGTAGCAGCACCAATAAATCTGAGTCACAAAGGGAGAGTCTCCACCAGTGGAGGTCGGCTTTGCCGGTGTTGGGGTTTAGGACTTTTTGTTTCTTTCTCTAAAAGAATTTTCTCTTATATGCGTTGCTATGAGACAATAACGACCAGGTACTTAAGAGAGACAAAAGAAGATGCCACAGCTCAGGGGAGGGGTCCAGCTGGCTACTCCCTCTTTCTACCTGGGGGTTTCTCTGGGAAGGGCAGAGACACCTGGAGAATTGGGCTGGGGGAAATTAAAGGGGCTGAGGCTGCTGCTGGCTCTCTTGCTCTCGGCTTCAGAGTGTAGGGAATAGAGTCAAGGGAAGTTCGTGTTATGACAGTTAAGCTGTACCTCAGTTACCATAGTTACACACCCCAGTTACAAGTTGTACTACACTCTAGTTCCGTGCTGTACCCCAGTTATGTATCCCAGTTTTATGGCTGTACCCTAGTTGTACACCCAGTTATGTGCTGTGCCCCAGTTACCTACTATAGTTTAGTCCTACCGAGCCACTGAGAAACTTCCATCGGATGACGTCATGCCCAAGACACGCCTATGGATCTTAACGAGCCAATAAGGAAATGCAATTCTCGATCCTCAAACAAACCAATCAGAGAGAGGATCAGAAATTGACCAATCAGGGCAGGCGCTGAACGGCATAAAAAGGCGCGCGGGAGCCCTGCTCGGGGTCTTCTTCGGCGGAGTCCCAATGAGAGCGGAAGAGCCTTCTCCAGCGGAAGAACCCTCCTGGAGCTGCACGAAGGAGAAGCATCCCTCTCTCATCCCCGGCGCTACCAGAGGGAGCAGAGGTGTGCGCGCGGCCCATGAGCCCCCTCCCCCAGGTTGTCACTGCTCAATAAAGGCTGAGCTGAAGTCACACGAATAGGCTTCGACCTATTTTTGACAGGAGGAGGACGGTTGAGCTGCTGCTCGGGGGAGGGAATTCGCTGCCTCCACCGGAGCCCAGCGCTGTCCTGCTTCTTCTGCTGTGAGTGGAGCTCTGCTGTAAGAGCGGCCATTGCACTGGCACCTCATGAACACCCTACCTCACCAAACAAAGGACCCTTCCCCATCTGCTGGGTGCCTCAGGGGAGACCCCAGGATCCCAGAGCCCCTTTCCCCTCCCAGGGAGTCTCTCTCTCTGCCGTGTTCGGGAGTCGGGCTGCTGCTGCCCAGCCCCGCCGTGCCTCTGCTCCTGCTCCGGGTTTTTGCTGCGCTGTAGCCCACACTCCCTGCCTGCCGGGACGCCCCGCAGTTCCAGCTGCAGCTGCCGAGTGTCTGCTCCCTCTTGCTTGCTCCCCCGGGTGGGCGCGTTCCTGCCGTTCCAGCTTGCTGCCTCCGAGGTTCCTGCTGGGGCAGCGGGCTCGGCCGCCCCTGGGGATTTGTGAAGGAAGCCTCTCTTCCATCCCTTCCCCTCTCGGCCAAGCCGCCATCACCGCCCGCTCCCCGCGCTCGCGCCACAGCGCCCCCTGCAGGCGCGGGGGAATCATCGCAGCCGCCCTGCCCAGCGGGAGCCAGCAGCGCCCCTGCCGGCCGCGAGTGGAACTGCGCCGAGGGGGAAAGCGCCCTTCTCTCCGCAGCCAGAGAAGGCTGTTCCTGGGCTTCTGCTTCTCTTCGCTGCTGCTGCTCTTCGTTTGCCTTGTTATACGTACTAGTAAGGAACTGGTATTCCTTTTCTCATATCTGTGCCTGAAAGCCCCTTAATTTCAAAATTATAACAATTCGGAGGGAATGGGGTCGTATTTTCCATTCCAAGGGAGGCTCCTGCCTTCCTCAGCAGACACCTGTCTTTCAAAGAAAGACAGCCGGCTTCAGCGAAGAACCACACTGCCCCAGCAGTGGTTTGTACCTCAGCTGTCAAAGGCAGCTTCTCTCTGCACCAGTGAAACCCTCGGACAGGTGCACAGGGAACATCACAGAACTGCCACTGCCTGAGGTCCTGTCAGGTGACAAATTCTCAGGAAACATCATTCTCCTTTGAACACATTAAAACTTAATTGTGGCTCTTCATCACATTCTAGTACCTGACCCAGAACACTTTCGCTGAAATGGATTCAAACATGTTCCAAGATAAAAATTAAGCAGTACTCAGGGGACACCTTCCAAGAAACCTCTGCAGCAGGAATTGGTCCAGTTCAGCCCACAGCTCTTAACTCTGTGCTTTTTCTGCCTTTCCAGCCTGTAAACTGAAATATTTCTGATGGAAGAGCTGATCCAAATTTCTTTGTAGAAGTCCCATTCTTGGTAACCCCACTGCACTGGAAATCACATTGTATTGAACACTGGAATTGTGCAGAATACATCAGAGAAAATCACCTGGGAATGCTACAGCCAACTTCAGAATTAGGAAGCAAGCTATGGAATGTCACAAAACTATCACAGAACACTAAAACTCCAGAGGTTTGAGTGAGCCAAAATGTTTGAAAGTCCTATCCCTTGCCACATCATTCCACGTTCTTAGAGGATATGGAATCTATACAGAAAAACTTAGTTTTGCCATGACTTTAACAAAGAGAACCCACCTGCATTGCTGACACAACTGGAAATTCACACAACTTTCCTGCTTGTGTAACAGTTCAGCTTCCTATGGGATAAAATGTACCGCCCTTTTATTTTAACACATTGCTCTCAAGTTCTGCTTTATCTCTGTCTCACAGATGGGAACAGACGCCTGGCGGGGCTAATCCTGAAATGCATTTTGAAGATTTCATGGGAAATTAGACTGCACATGACTTGTGAACCTGCTGGGGAGAGAAATGACTTTCAGGGATCACACGGGAAGCTGGTGGGCAGGAGGGAGAACTGAAATAGTGCCCAGAGTTGGGACAGTGCCTCCTCAGTCCCTCTGCAGACAGTGGTCACTGCCACAACCAATGGCAGTGGGGCTCTGCTTAAGGGTCAGGTGGGATTTTGTTTACTTTTTTTAAAGCAAACCCACAAATAATAAAATAAATAAATAATAAATTTTAAACTCTCTTAGGTGGCAAGATGTAGTACATGGGCTTAAAATAACAAGGCTCAAGAGCATCTAAATCCCTGATTAAGTACCACTTGCCTTTCTAATAATGATAATCCCACATTGAATGGGTCACTGAACATTGACTCCTAAATTGTTCTGTTTTCTCTGCAGTGTTTTTTTAAGATTGTGAATGTTTTCATTCCTTGAAGAGAGTAGGGTGGGAACCAGTCTGTTATTTCTGGAGGAGGAGGAAACTCACCCAAATTGCCTTTTAAGAACAGAAGCTGTACAACTTTTGTGGTCGTTTTTACGGACTCCCCTAGCAGTTAAAAATGTGGCTGATTCTCTCTAACCCCATCACTTCCTCTTCTGTCAAACCTAAATATTTCTCCTAGATCCTATCAAGTCATTTCCATGTACTGTGACAGCATCTATAATTCTGAAGTATTCATAAGACTGTCTGTTTAATATTAAACTACATCCTCTAGAGCTGTTAAATATTTATGCTATGTAAAATGGATCTAATTTCACTGCACCTCGGCCGGTTAGAGACCTGCATGAGGACAGGACAGCCAATTTAAGATAACAGATGACTGGCCAGGATCTTTTACAGGTCAGCTACACTCTATTTCAGGAACTGGGCAGGATTATTCTCCAAATGCTCTGTCCCTTCCAGCCTTGCTGGTCCCCAAGCCAGCAGCTATTGGAGATTACAGCTCGTAGTGCAGTCAGCACTGCTGGGCAGCCCCAGGGATATGAAAGAATTCCTGCTGCCTGCATCCAGTGCAAGAATGTTCTGCTCCACCCTGGGCCAGCAAGGGGAGAGCCCAGATGCCTCTTCTCACCTGCAGCTCTGTCTGCTGCAGCTGTGAGGAGCAGTGGTGGGATGTGTGTCCCACTGGCTGTCCTGCTGAGCTCCAGGGATGTGTCACCTCTGTCCCTGAGCTCCAGGCAGGAGCAGGATGTCAGGAGGGAGGACACACCTCAGTGTGTGCAGCACTACCGTGCCCAAGGCTCCAAGAGAGGCTGTGCTTACAGAAAGCTTTTGGGAATGCTGCCAGCCCTGTTAATGTCAAGTTTAATGCCTAAGCTAAAAACCACCTGTATTTCAGTATCCTGCAGCTTTACCAAAGCCCAGTTTTCTTGCTATCTAAACAAGCAGACTCTGGCTTTTGTAACTGAGAAGCATATTAGGAAATTATGTCCTCGTTTTTACAGCCTGCTGTACTTAACATCACTTAATTTTTACAACCAACAATAAAATGCTTTGGTAGGGTCCTTCTAGCCTGAAAATAACTCAATTTTTGAGTTACTGAGCAGGAGTTTTTTAGTATTGAGTTTTTGAGCAGGACCTCATTCAGCAGACAGAAGTACTGGGGCTACAGAGGCAGCTAGACCACTGGACTTAGCAGCAACTCCTGCCAGTGATTAAGGATCCTTCTCCTTAATTTCAGTGGAGAGAATTCTGGGTTTCTACTGCAATGTGCCATCAAGTGCCTGTTTAAAGTAGTGCTTTAGGAAGGGACACGGGGAGGGGGGCAGTCACTAATGGCAGCCCCAAGCAGATTCCTCCTGTCTTCAGGACTTCCTCAGACATTGTTGGGAGGTTAAAAACATCTCCAAAAGGCCTTGTGAACACACTGAAACCTGAAATTGTGGGTGTTGAAAAGTTCATGGCCAGACATCCTTGAAAGGTAATGAGACTTTATGGCCTTAGTCTATGAAAAACAAATCTCTTTCTCAAATACAGGCAGTTAAAGGGTGTTTTTTGGCATCAGAGCATGTGGCACAACATCACCCTCCACCTGTGTCTCAGGGATGATGAGCAGCCCAGCCAGATGAAGCAGTCTGCAATTCCAGCTACTGAAACAGCAGCATTCAAAGCTGATGTTGTTGCCTGAGACTGGACAAGGAAAACAGAGGCTAAGGATGGTGATTTGTAGCTCCACATCCGTATGACTTCAGCTGTAAGAGTGAATTTTATCAACTGATCCGTGAACACAGGAAGGGACCTGCAGTGATGCTGCTGTTATCACTAATTCCTGCAGGTGACTGATGAAAGAGTTATGGAGTAGGAGAGCTGGAGCAGTCCCTGTAACATATCAAAGCCACAGCTGTTCTTTCACTATTTTGCTCATTGCAGAAGCCAAAACAAACCAGACATCTCTCAGCTGGACTCTGCCACACCCTGAGTGCAAACACTGGTCCCATTCCTGCACCACCTTTTCACCAGACACTTTAGGAGGAGCAAACCCAGCAGGCTGGACACTCCTGTTCAGGTGTGTTCCTTTTATGCCCTTCATTATACAGTTTTTGATCAACAGTGCAGAAGATAACTGGGTTAGCCATTGGTGCCCTGCAGTAGCTAAGCATAGTTCCCATTCTTCACCTGCAGTTGGAATGAGATGGCTTTGGTTCCCTGCTCCACAGCAGTTCTCCTGGGATGCTGAACAAGCTGCCACAGCCTCCAACTCCTCCCCAAAAAAGACTGCAGAACATTAACCCTCACTACAACCTGTTACCTTCAGTAAGAACAGTGGAATCAAGGATTGCTCCCAGAGAGCAGCTCCTGCTCTGACTGACCTCAAGCTGTTTTGATGGTGAAGTCAGTAATTCTGGGACAAGACTCATGACTGACAACATGAATTCCTGCAGAACTTCAGACTCCAAGCAGGCTGCAGCTGGAAACAGTGACTGAAAGGGAAGGAGAGCAACAGTGATACATCAGCCTAGAGAGCTGCCAGTGAGTGGCATAGGGATAGGATGGCACAGTTAAAAATAGTCCAAGCACTGAGCTTCCTGATGCATCTGACAGGTTATCCAGCCAGCAGGAATGGGCCGTTGATGGAGCTGAGGTCAGTTTGCTGAAGGAGAAGGATGCTAGGAGAACTCTAACAAAATGCCACCAATAATCTGGCACAGGAGTTTACTTTGGAGCAGGAACAGTGCTCACTGTGGCTGCTGCCTGCCCGTGCTCTCATTCCCAGCCAGGGAGGGGGCCCGGGGCTTTGTGCACCTGCAGCTCTCCATGCCAAGGTTCACACAGGAGCTGGCTGTGCACAGCCCTGCTGCAGCCCGGGGCAGAGCTGCCCTTCCCTCTGCGCTGCTCGGAGCAGAGCCACAGCTCCCACGTGGTGACAGGGGCTCCTCCAGCTGCACTGAAGAAATGAATTGGCTCAAATCCCCTTTTCTTCCTGCATGGCAGTGGGTTTAGCAAACAAAATATGATAATCATGTACAGCAAATATGTTTTCCCCTCTATTTGGTTCAGCCCCTTAAAGCTACACAGACTGTATTTTCCATCTGTTCATTTAATCCAGGTGCTGATTTGTCTCCAGAGGCAGAAACGCGGGTCAGCTTCACTTTTTCCTCTTTGACACGTCTTGACTGAGGAGAAAACTGGCATAAAGGAAAAATCAATAACCTTTCCTGCTATTTTCCCAGGCAGCTGCAGCAGAACAGATGTGGAGACGAGCAGTTAACAGCACCAATCAGGGTCCCAAGGAGCTGGATGGAAATGAGCTCCAGAGCTCACCAATTTGTAGGGGTACCCTGACATGGACCCCTGAAGTCTGTGAAGATGGGGGGGTCTCGAAACTTTTTGCCTGAGTCTGTCTCTCTAAGTATAATTCTGCCAGATATTGATGGGCTCAGTACTGAGGTGGAGGGATTTTTAATGCCAGGGAAGATGTGTGTAACACCACACACTTACGTCCACTGAAATAGTGGAGGAAAGAGACAGTGGAGTGCCTCACTTGGATTGAATGACTGAATGGCAAGGGGGAGAAAGCATGACATAAAAAGCAGATAAGAACTAATTAAATCTCAAAATAGAAAATCCTGTAGAACTTCTTAATGGCACTTAATTAAAAACATACTTCTTATCCTCCAAAATAACTGCCTCATGCTACAGCTCTTTTCACCAGCCTCTGAGCTACCAGGTGTGGAGAATAATAGAACCATGGAAGGGGTTGGGTTGGAAGGGACCTTGAAGACCATCTCATTCCAATCCCTTGCCATGGGCACATTCCAGTAGCCCAGGTTTCTCCAAGCCTGTCCAACATGGCCTGGAGGCCTCAAGGAAACACCCATCCATTCCACTCCACTGTAACAGTCCTGGCAATCCCCATGTGGCTTGTCTGGCAAGAACTTTGGGAATGACCAAGCCAGAGCACTTAAGACACTCCTTACTGGAGCACTGGAGGTAATACTCCAACAGTTTGTCCCTGTTTCTCTAAAAGATGTCATTCAGGCTGTGCTGGGTTTGGCTGGAGTAGATTTAATTGAATTTTCCTCCCAGTGTCTGGAGTGGGGCTGTGTTTCGGATTTGTGCTGAATGTGGGTGATAATACAGAGGTGTTTTTATTATTCCTGAGCAGGGTTTGCACAGAGCCAAGGCCTTTTCTGCTCCTTGTCCTGCCACGCTGGTGAGGAATTGGGTGTCCATGGGAAACTGGGAGGAGATAGGACAGGACAGGAGACCCAAACCAATATTGCACACCTTATGACACTGTGCTCAGTATATAAAGTGGGGGGAAGAATGAGGAATGGAGCATGAAGGTGTTTGCATGTAATTTCTGTGTAATGGGGCCCTGCTCTCCTGGGGATGGCTGAGCACGCACCTGCCACAAGAAGTGGGGAATGAATTCCTTGGTTGGTTTTCCTTTGCTTGTGGTGCAGCTTTTGCTTTCCCTGTTAAACTGTCTGTACTCAACCCACAAGTTTTTCAGCTCTTACCCTTCCAATTCTCCCCAATGCACCGGTGGAGCAGGGAGTGAGTGGCTGTGAGGGACTTGCTGGGGTTAAAGCCTGGCCCAGGCCAAGGACCCAGCCACAAGAAAATTGCTCTAACACACCCCCAGTCACAGTATCTGCCTTGCAGACTGCTGCACAAGGACAGGTCATTGCTGCTCATAAAAGCCAATACCTTGGCAAAATGCTCTGACATCAGGAAATAGCAGGGCTGAATTTTTCATGATTTTTTCCATTTCCTTGTGTCAGAGATTGTTTCTTGCTTGGGAGGCTTCCGCCTTCTGCTCAGTGCTCCAGTCACCTGCGTGGGATCTGATCAGATTTTGTCTCTGTGCCAGGGCAGCCTTAGCAAAGAATCTGTCTCAGTGAGAATCTAAAATCTCCTCCTGCATGGCAAAGTCCCTCCATGCCAAGAATTATTTGTAATGCCGATGCCAATTGACATGCTGAGTCCATTGGTGGCATATCATTTCAGTGCCCCTTGTACATTGTGGGGAAGTGCCTTCAATCCTGTTTTACAGCTGATGAGCATTTCAGGGACAGCATCTGACTTCTTGGGGCTCTCAGCAGAGAGTCAGTAGCCAAGACAGCAGGAGGACTCCCAAGTAGTTCTTGATCTGGAGCTCTTGGAGAAGTGAGCTTTGGCTTTGCTATAGCACAAGGCACATGGAGAAGTTCCATTCTTGCTGTGGGAGAGCACTAAGTAGCTAGGAATAGTGTAGGAATATTGTTTTCCTTTCTCTGTGGCACAGGGGATGAACCTGGGAAGGTCAGTCTGGCAGGGAATGGGTGGTTTTGGAGATCCCAGCGCTCTGCACGCAGCCCCTTCGGCAGCTTGGGGGTTCCCAGAGCTGTGCCAGCACCAGCTGCCCCTGTTCCTCTGCCTGGGCTAAAGCAAAGCTCCTGATGGCAACACTTAACTCTGACAGCACCTTTCAAACCCTGTGTAAGCACCACAGCTGAGATCAAACTGCTTGTGAACAACCACTCGGACCTTTGACACCTCCCTACCGACCTGCAGGAAATCCGCAGGTTGGCTGAAGTGACACAACAAATCAGCAATTGTTCTGTATGGGACTATTTTCCATCTGCACGACACCAGCAGCTCCCAACTGCAGCAGTAAACCAGCATTTAAAATTCAAGTTCCAAGCTGTTACATTCTTGGTTTTGCTAACTCTCTTTATGGAGTTACAAACATGGCCAGTAAACAGGTGAGAAAACCAACAGCTCTACAAGGAGCTTTTTCAACCAACAATAGAACTACTTACATTTTCACCATCTCTCCCCTTTATATTCTTAGCACAGATTCCATATAAACCACCTAATAGTCTAATCTCATTCCATTTGCAGTCTGTGAGTTCTTATCACGCCACTCTCAGATGCTCAAAACTCACTCCTTGCCTCTCCTTCCATCACCACAGATCTTCTGCATCTCAATCCGGGCTTTTTGCTGTAAATTCACATGGCTTCAAAGGCCAAGGATATCTTATCTGGGCTAAAGAAGCATTGTGAGTTTCTACCACTGTAGGAAATGTTTAATTATTGTTCCTTTGTAAAGTCAAAACAAATGAAGCAATGATATTCCTCCCCCTAAGCAGCTGAGTATCAGCAGTGAGCAAACTGTTCTCAAATATCCCTTTTTGGGAGTTGTTAAAATCCACTTGCAGCTCCTGAAATCCTCAAATCCAAACTCTGCCTCAAAGCAGCACTGACACATCTCTCTAAAATAAGTGTCCAGCCTCTGAAAACCCCCTGTGATACAGCTCCAGCTATTTCAGAGAAGAAATGTTCTTCTTGGCAATGCAAACTACCAGAATGGAGCACCCTCAGCATCAGTCAGCTGCCACTTTAACACCTGGGAAATGGTTAATGGAGGGGACTCTGGGCTTTGCTGGCAACAACATCAGGTCACTTGGTGGGTCCTTTATGTCTCCAGCTGCTGCCATAGAAAAATCAGAGGAAGGGAGGGTTGACAACTCTGTGAGTCCTTCCCCTGCCCCACATAATAGAATCTGCAAAGCAAAAATAAGGTCAGACACTTTCAATTTGCTGCAATAGGAGAACTGGGAGATAATTTTATATCCAGTTCTGCAAAAGGCTAAAAATAAGCCTGATGTGAGGCAGAAGAAAGAGCCTGAAAATGGATTATTCTCATTTTTCCTGTAATGCAATTTGCAGATGTGCCATGTTTAAGACAGCAGAAGTGTCTGGACTAGCGATGGTTCCTTTTGTGGATTTTGCTATCTCCTCTGTAAAGAGAATTTTTTTTCCTAGTGTTTGTACACACCACTTTTAAAATGAAATGGCCACCAGCACTTCTACTCAGCAAGGGCTTCCACATCTGATCAAAGGTGTTAACAGTCAAATATTTTTCTTATTAAATGTTTAATTTTCATTTTAGGAGAAAAGAAATACCTGCTTGAGTTGTTTAAATAACCTGATTCTTATCATGTAAACAAAGGGGTGAAGGATCCAGTCTTGCAGGCTCTCAGGTGCTGAGTGGTCACTGGATAAAGACTTAAATTCTTTTGCTCTGAACAGCTGCATTTGTTAATTCCTGCTCTGGCTGCACCAGGGATCCACACTGCAGTTGCATCCTGCTGCCTGATCTGCATTGCTGTATCCTTGGCAAAAATATCCAGCCTCTATCATGCAGAGAGGGACTGAGCCACTATAAAACTTGGACACCCATCCTAAACATCTTTTCATACCTCTGGAAAAAACCAGAAAATCTCATGTTTCCAGGTGCAAAACCAGGGATTAAGTTAAAAAAAAAAAAAAAAAAAAAGTTAAAACAACAAAATCCTTTGAGGCGTAGAGTATCCCACACCTGCACAGGGTGGTTTTTCAGGAAGAATCCAGGTGAATTTGCTTCTCCCTCAGCAGCAGCTGGGAGGGGCCATGGCTGGGGATGGCTGCAGGATCACTGCACTCACTGCCCAGGAAAGGATCCTGATACACACTCATTACGGGGATTTATATCTCTGGCACCCAAAAAAGGGTAGGAAAAGGACTTTTTTGAATCCCTTTTCATAATAAAAAAAAGGCACATTTTTCCTAGTTATTGATGGAGCTTCTAGCAAGTACCAAATGTAGGCTTTTCTTCTGCAGCGCTCCAGAGTGAAGCTTTGTTTGTCCCAGTTCTGTGCACTGGGAGTGAGGAAGGGGATGAACATAAATCACAGACACAACTCTCAGCAGTGCTGAGCTTTTACTTCCATTGAGTGAAGAGCCTGGACTGTTCCCAACCTCTGAAACGGCTTTTTGCCAGGGCTGCACAGGTACCTGTGATGGAGCTTGAGGATAAAAGTGCAATTATCAGATTTCTGATCCACTTCAGAGGGCTCTGCCATGGCAAGACTGTATTGTCTTCCAGAGAGTCTAAAATCTAACTTGGGTCTCACCAATATTCCTCCAGCAGGTAAGAGAATTACAGTTCAGAGTGCTGATGTTTGGAAGTAAAATACAACTGCTTTAACCCTCCTCTGCAGAGGTGCAGACCAGGAAAGAAACAACAACACAGTCAAGTGATATCACACAAGGAGTTGTAGTTGAGTGGTTTTAAAAACACTTGAAGTATATATCATTCCTAGTGCCTAAGACCTCTTACAGAACCCTTTCTTAACCATTTTCTCTCTCTTATCACTTTGGAAGGGTGGGATTAAATTTGTGTTATAGAACTAGTCCCCAGAATGATTGGATTATTAGCACAGAGTGATGTCCTCTATCGTGTTCTCTGCTAGTACTAAATTTTCTAAAAGCCTCTTTAAGCTGTCAGACTTCTGAAGCAGCATGAAAATGGCAATAAAAGAATTGTGTTAAGAAAAAAAAAAAGAATTGCTATAGAAAGAATTTTTTTCATTAGTGTTTTGTGAGCAGCCTTGTTGACTGCAATTCCTGTGCGAAAAAGGTACAAAATATGCCAGGAATTGTGGCAATGATAAAAGTAGCGTGGAAGCCTGGAAATTCTTTTCTTGAAAGGAAGCATGGTGGAAACTGGAGGAAGCTTTACAGGAAAGAGTTGCTATCCTGGTATCTGCCCTGCCTGGAAGAAGAAATTATCTCTGAGCAAATGCCCACAGAGGGTTACACAAAGGAACAAACAAACACAGAAATCCCAGCAATAAATCGCTGAACTACATTTCACAGAAGTGTGGGAAGTAAAGCAGGGACAGCTCAGTTTGCACAGGCTGTGGGGGCAGTGTTCCATTTCTCTGCTTCCGCAGGAGCTCACTAGAGGGGGGGTGGCAGCTGCCCTGTGCCCTGGCCCCGGGGTGATGGATGGGTTTCATCTCTGGCGTGGGACACCGGCGCTCGTGATTCCCGCAGGTTAATTGATTTATTTTGGCAAAGCCTGTTTCCAACTCCCGTGGTCTGAGCAGCAGGACTGACTGCAGAGGGAAAACAAGGCATCCTGAAACAGAAATTCCTCTGTACCCAGCAAGTAATAGGTAGGATGGAGGGGGGGATTGGCTGGGCAGAGAAGAGCCTCTGCCAAAGGTGCACGATGCCAAGAGCAGATGGCCTGACAGGTGGGAGCTGGACAGTGGATCTGGGGTCCAGCATGGAGTTTTTATCTAATAAATATCTAATTTTTTGCTAATAGCAAACTGCTCTGTTACCTTTCCTCTCACAGGCAAGCATGGAGATACTAACAAGTAAATCCTGCCCCATAAATTCTGAGGAGCCACAGAAGCTGCTGGTGGGGGCAGGTGGGACCTGCAGACCCTGCTGCACATGGGTCCCTCCGCAGTCTCCAGCCTTCCTTCTCTCTTACTTCACCCTCACTTCTCAGTAACTCGAGTGAAGCTGCACTCCAGGAATCTCACTGCAGGATTTGGAAAGTAGGAGTGGGCACATCCCAGAAAGAGTACCCTTCCTAGGATCACTTGAGAGAAATTATTTTGTTAACCATTATTTATGACAATTATTCTCCCCAGTTTGCAACACAAAGTATCTGTGACTGACTAATACAAAACTCATAAACATGTGAATTAGGAAAGAGAATGATGCTAAAAGAGAAAGAGAAACAAAACCAGGTTTGACACCTGAATGTTTTTCTTCTAAGAATGGCGTGGTGGCTGTTTGGGAGGCTGGTTTCTGTGCACGTGGATAGAGCACAACCAAAGCTGCTCAGGGTTGACAGCAACAGAGGAATAATCCTTTTTGTGCAGGAGCAGTTAGAGGCGTGGATGTGACCTCCCTCCCACATTAACACTGCTGCAAAAGCTGGGGCTTTGGTAAAAACAGCTGTGTAAGACACACCAGTGCTGGCAGCCAAGCAGAGTCACCCAGCTAGTGACCAGCCTGTGATCTGTGGTGTCTCCTGAGCAAACCAAAACCCTCTTCCTTGAGATCTCCACTGGAGCTGAGAACAGCTGGATATCACAGTGCCCTGCCCAGCATAAAGTTCCAGGTGGGGCTTGACATGCTGAAAAAATGGGAGTGACCTGGAACTCATCAGTATCTGAATCCTGAGCCCCTCCTTCACCACCTGGAGTGCTGTCATGCCACACTGGCAGCACGTGTGATGCAAAGGGACACAAACCACCACACTTAGAAGTGGAACAAGCACTCTCCTCTCTGAACACAGGAAAGACAAGCCCTGAAGCTTTCCTAGGATCAGGAGAGGGCCCTGAGCAAAGGAAAATGCTACAGAGGGAGTTTCATCTGCTGCACTGACACCAAATAGGACTTTGAGCTCCTTGCAGCAAAAAAGCCACCCTGAGCACCCAGAAACTTCTGTTCATCATGCCATGTCTCCAGGTGGTCACTACCTGGACTGGCATGTACAGCTTATGTGCACAAGCACAAAACAGGGCTGGAGAGCAGATCCATAAGCTGGAGAGAGAATGTAAGCTGGAGAGCAGATCCCACCTTCCTGCCTCATGCCAGGGAAGCCATCAGAAACAAGGGACAGCTTTCATGTCTTCCCCAAATAATATGCTGTAGGATTTACCTCTTTTTTCTCTTAGGAAGTCCTTCCTATCTAATCTCCAGCTTCCCTTCCTGCCACTTAAGACCCTTCTATGCAGATACCAAACCAGGCACACATGTCATGTCCCCAAAGCCACACTGAAGTTCAACTCTGTAGGACTTATGACATGAAGTCTTGTTTTTCCACAATGTTTAAACATCTCATTATAGAGGATCTTCTCTTTTCTTTGGTATTTATGTATGCCAGTAAAAGGAAGGTGGAACTGCACTTAGAGGGCCACAGCACCATCTGTGGCACTGCTTCCAAATCTTCCATCCATCTGATAAGACAGTGTGAGCCAGAAAGTATCACCCAACCTGTTCACACACTTATGTCAACTCCAAACACCTAATTTTCCTTCTGTACTGTACCTAGAGTGATATTCCAGGGCCCTTTTCCTTAAGGTAAATCAAGGCTTCCACTCTCCAGTGGGGGAAAAGCAAAGGCAACTTCCAGTCAACACCACACTAGTCACCTACCCACATATTCAGCATGACATTACACATAGTAACTCTTATTTTTCAACAATTATGAGAAAGAGACTAACCCCAGAAGTTTGTATGTCATGTGGAAGCGTCTTCCGAATTACTGTAGTTGCCAACCGTGAGATGATCCGAATCGGTTTCTTTACTGAAAAACAGTAGCTTTTTTTTCACAACGCTGCAAGAAGGGACTGGGAAAGACTCTTTATCATAGCAAGCCTTGAGCGCACGTGTTCCCACACAGAGCTTGCTTCCTCCTTGCCTCACGTTCCTGACTGCCAGAGGTGGTGAGCGGGGCTCCGGGGATGGAGGTGGAGGAGGTGCAGCCTTGACCAGCAAGCTCTGGGAAGCACCTCCTGCTCCTCACCTCACACTCCCCCGGTTCCAGCACACGGCAGCCCCTCACCATGGACATGCTCAGGCAGGGGTGGACGGGGCCTGTGCTCCCCTCCGAGCCAACAACCGAGATCCACCAGAGCAGAAGCGTGTAAAGGATGCCCAGCCAGCACGACCCAAGCCCCTGTGCTTCGTGCAGCCTCATGCACTCTGCTGAGCCCAGGTTCTTAACACACAGCCCGACATCCTTTACCTGGAGGGGCCAAGGCCAGGGGAAGAGTACAAGCATAATGTTCAAGAGAGAAAACAGGCAGTGGTGCCTCCCTGTTGGCAATGGCCAGGCTACTCACTGTTGTTCAGCTTTAGCTCGGTCACTTAGGAAGAAGAGGGCTGTGGCCAGGAAAAACATCCCTCCCAGGACAACGACAAACGGGCAGAGCATGAGCGCGTAACCCAGGCTGAGGAACTCCCAGACCGGGGACTCCTTTGTGCTTTGTCGGATCAGGTCGGAGATCTGAGAGAGAGGGGCAAAAAAATTAGTCACTTAGATGAAAAACAGACCCGATAACAGTGAAGGGAACACGATTCCTGAAACAACCACCCACCAAACGTGTGTGAGGTTTAAAATGGAACAGTGTGTTCAGCAGAAGTTGAATGTCCCTCGCACCCTTCAGCCTTCCACACTGGAGCCTGGGCACTTTATGCTGTGAGCAGCTTGGCAGGGGTTCTCCTCTCGCTGTCACTCTTCTGGCCTGATCTAATATTCTTCCCACAGCCCTTTCCATGTTCTCCCAGGCTGCGCCAGTGACAGCATCTGTGGGTGTCTGACCTTGCTGTACTGCCCAGACACCCTGGGGAGCCGGCAGGGCCATGCTGCTGTTGCTCAGTGGGTGAGGGAGTGATCAATCTTCTGCAATTCCTGTCAAGTCCTGCTTACTCCCACACCTGACCTACCTTTCAGCAAAGGGAGGTATTAAATTCCATTCCTGTGTACTGAGTGCGAAGGGGGGAAACGTTTTCCAAAGAACAAAAAAACCAGAGATCCCCTCTGATTTGGGGAAATAGAACTTGAACTTGGGGGGTTTATACCCATGTCTGAGGTATGGGGCTCATTCCCTCTTCCAACCTCCCAAGCTTGAAGCGTAATTGTGTGCAAGATGTGGCTCTGTCCCAGGCTCAGACATGGGGCTCACACTACACACCACCAGATTTATGGATTAAGGCAATCTGCACCTTCTGACAACCAAAAAGCATCATTACATGAAAGTGAACACAAATTTACACCTACACAAAGGAGCAGAGACATGCAACAACATTATTTAGTTCATTATGAAAAGCTTCTTCTAGAACTCAGTAAAACTTAATGCTTGTCTGTAGCTAAAACGACCATATTTTAGTATTTACTGCCCAGCAAACAACTTTACTCTCCATAAATCCAACAGAGAGGTATCAGCAGTTGGGGTGGGTCTCAAGGTATTGGGTATTTAAATGTCCAGCCCTGTTTTTATCCATGACCTTTTGTTGGGGGAGAAACACTAGCTTATACCAAAAGACTGCAGGGAATTTGCAACATAAAATCCTACTGCTGTGCACACACGCAATTCAGCTCCAGAAATAGTCAAAGCTTGTGCAGCAACTTCTAAACTGCCACATTACTGGAAATGGAAAAGTTGGAGTCAAACACAACCTACAAGCAAGTTCTGACATTCAAGGCTTAAATCTTGACAGTGAAGAGAGGAACAGCCACATGCAGGAGAAATCACCAATTCTGCAGAGCCGTGGAAGGTAAATGTGTGTGAGGAGATGCCTCAGCAGAGCCAAGCACAACAGGAAGTCCCAGAAAGATGATGCTCATGGGGACTCAAAAGAACAGGTCACTGGGTGTGTTTTAGCAGGGGGACTCTGGGGGTCTCAGGGTGTTTATGCCCCTCTTGCAGCTCAGCCTGGCTCCCGTGGAGGGATGGAAAGGAGGAGTTGCCAGCCTGGTGCTGGAGGTGACACCACTGCACATGCCAGAGCTGAGGACTGTCCCACAGGATGGAGCCCTCTCAAGTAAGGGGGAGTGAATGAACACTGGAAGAGTGTAACTACAGAAAGAATTAAAGGGTTTTAGCCTGATTTCTCTGCTTCATTCCCTGCCATAGAAAGGATGAGGAGAAAAATTCAGTGCTTGGGATATAGAAGAGTTCTAGTCCTCTCAAAAAGGACTTTATTCACAGTGTAAAACACACGAAGAAAAACAAGAATGTTACAAACAATTCTCATGTGAGACTGAAGGCAAATAACAGTGACCATTAGTCTGAGAGATTTATTTAAAAACAGCAACAAGACTTGAATGTGAAAAGAATGCACTCACAGGAAAGTAGCAGAATGTGCTCTGCACCCAGGAGACAGGGACATCAGCTGGTCATTAATTCCCTTTTGTATCCAGACACCTTAATTCCAAACACTTCCCTTACCCTTCATTATGAACCAGAATTTGGCATCGACTCAACCTCTCTGTCAGGCTGCAATAGCCAGCATTGAGGATATTCTAAAACAGAGATCTAGACATTCTAAACCATTTTTCATTTTTGGGAATGGATACAATTATTCTCCAAAATGACCAGACAATAAATCACTTGACAAATTGACATGATAAGTCAGCAGCAGAGGATGAAAAGCCATGCATATGCTTTCTCCATGGATGACACGACATTCTAGGCTAAAAACCAGCTTTGAAAATGTAAAGTCTCCAACAAATAAATATCCCAATGCAGTTTGTCCCACACCTTCCCTTCTAAGGCATTGTGTTGACCATTTATAGCAACAAACCATGTTATTATTAAATCTGCTGTATTTTTCATTTTTAGCCAAACACATTCTGTAAATGCACAGTTTAGAAAAAAAGTCTTTCCTCCTTTTCAAGGTATAATTCTTTCCACCAAGCCTGATGGGCTTCCTCATCCATTTTCCACATAATTCCCTCCCCAGTGCCTTCATCTCTTAATTCTAGAATTTTATCAGGGTCCACAGAGTATGTTTTTTGCTGTTAACAGTCACCATTCTCTGGTGTTTTGTTCCATTCGGTTACAAACCACCTGCTAAGGCTGGAACTTTGGCATCTCCTCTCAGGAGGACACAGGACATAATTACAGACCTAGGCTCCAAGAATGACACACCGTTTGCCAAATGGTCTACTCCGCATTGCCAATTTTGGGCTTTCCAAACTCCTCGCAATGACAGCATCCCAAGCTGGCCAACTGTGATTCGGCAGGACCCAATCACGCATAATTTTTGGTGTCTTTTCTCTAACATGAGTAACAAACTGCGGGGGCTGTGCCTGGCCCGTGCCAGCCCTGCAGCACGGAGTCATGTGTGGGATTCCTTCCTTTGTTCCTCCAGCTGGGAGGTGGCAAAAAGCTTCAAAACATTTACGCGGAACGCGGGGGTGGAAAATCAAGACGGAAGTCCCGCTGCTGCTTTGCAGTCTAATCAGAAGCCTTTGATGCCAAGCTAACTGTGAAAGTTCACGTCTCCTCCCTCACTGTGCAGCACAGAGCTCAGACCAAGAGGAATGACTCTGCTAAATAAATCTCAGCTCGAGGCGCTTTTACAGCGGGACGCGGACGGCGCGTGCTCAGCCGGTGGCAGCCACTTGGATGGAGTCCAGCTGGACAGAGCTCCTGCTTTCCAGAGAACCAGCAGTGCAGCTGCAATGGGCACGATCCCAACCCCAAATCCCCAGCTGTGTCTCCACCTGAGTGCAGGAGACAACGGAGGAGCAAAGGGAAACTTCATCACTTTCGTGGGAAGCACGTGGCGTGTGCTTTGGAACAGGGGACAGGCTGTGGATGCAGTAGATGCCAAGGTAGGCTGAAGCCCAAGGAAGGCATCTGGATTCCATGCTGTGTGTCTCCTGAACAGGCCAGGCAGGTAAATTAACTGATTTATTCATTACACAGTGTAATGGTAACAACATCTCTGAAATCACCGTTTAATTTCCTCTCTCTCGTTGCAATACCTCAATTCTGCTGCAATTGGCTTTTCTAAATTTCTCACTTTGCCAGTTGGGCACAAATCCTGCTACATAAAAGGGTAGTTCTGGCACAGATACCTGATTTTCATGATTACCAGTTTGATACAAGCCAGGTTCTCCCTGGCTGATCACTTCAGTACAGTTCCTTAACACAGTATTCCCTGTAACCCCATAATGGTTTGGGATCCACCCACTCTGAAGGCAGTGTGAATGTGAAAGGTTTCTTTGCTTTTCTAAAAAAATTGAATATCAATGCAAATGAAGATGAGAAAGCAAAAATGAGGGATTTTATAAAGTAAACAATTTGCTAGGCCTGTGGGGGACCAGAAGCATTTACACTGTGCTAAATGGCATGAGGAACACTTTATAATAAGAGGAAGCAAACCTGTTTTTTTAACTATATTTTCCCCCTCCCAGGATGACCAGGCTGCATTAAAAACATGGTGCTGCCTTGAAAAAGGCTACAGCAAATCAAGATGCTCCAAAGGATGCTGCTTGCTATGCCAGGACATGGACTTGGTATCTCTGGGGGTCAGAGCAATAAATGCCCCATTTGCTCTGGAGAAGGTTGAAAGTCTCTTTTCTTCAAGTCATTCACTGCCTTTCTCTCTGGTCTAGTCTGCCCAGGGATTTTCTAAGTTAACACTTTCTCTGATCATAGGGAGAGATGCCTCAGACCATGGGGAAAGTGAAGGATCTCCCATGACAGAGCCCAGGAACATCAACATGTAGGGATGGGGGTGCCCATTCCCACACAGAAACAGGTCTGTGGCACAGGACCTTTAGCAGCATCCCTGTCCCCATCTCTCCTGGCAGCATGGGCCCCTTCCCTGTCTGTATATCCCAGGAAAGCAAAGTGATTCCTTCTGTTGAAGAATCTGCACACATTCTGAAAGGTGCTCAGCACCATGAAAAGTGCCCATCTTGGGAGCATGCAGGATCCTTGGCAGCTCAGAGGAAGAAAACATTTATTTAAGGAGGTTTGCAGTGCACAGAGGAGTGACAGAGCAGATGGGACAGAGCTTGAAATACTCGAGTGCAACAACGACCTGCTCTGGATTTCTGGGCTTTCTCTAGTGAGATACTGTCACCTACATTAAACATTTACCAAAAATACTGAGAACCTGTAAATCTAACAAAGTCATGAAGGTGACAGATGCACAGAGCTCTGAAAAAACACCAAAGCAGGCTGTGAACCCTTGGCACAGAGCATTTTAGAGATGGGAAGTCATTTGGTATTTTATTGGCAGACTTAAATCTTGTCTGCTGCTGAGTCATCAGAAGTGGGAAGCTGGTTAGCTCGTTGCAATGAGGAGATCAATCCCATGGGGAGTGGTCTCCAGGTGGTTAATTCTCCTCTTTGCAGCTGACAGCTATGTCAAAGATTTGGCCTTTCAGTGCACTACGAAAAAGGCTTTTAATTACTCAGGACCAGAGAAATCCTCAGCTTAAAGTTACTGCTTGAAGGAACAGGCAATAAGGATGAGGGGCTGGAGGTTCTCATCCTCACGTTATTTCCCTGGCAAGCACAGCAGATGTTCAGACTAGCAAGGCCAAGTCCCATTTTACCCACCACAGTATGGGTCACACACAAGCATGAACATGGGGAAAGATCTCTGCAGGAGGAGGGATGCCATCAGGGTTACACCACACCTGTCCAGCAGCTGGGACTTGGTAAGGAAAGAACAACAAAAACCATAAATGTGTATCACATTTCATCTACCAACTCTGTCAGGTGATGGGAGATGCTGCTTATACAGACTCATGTACACTGTATTAGAACATGCTGCAAAAGGCAACGAGACAGAGACCTCTGTTCCATCCTTAACCCCCCAAGAGCAGTGGAATATCTCCTGATGGTCCATGGAACAGAGAGTGATGCCAGGAGAGTATTTTGCACGTTTTTGTTACAGGACATTACTGCCTTTTTGACCTCAAGTTCACCTCTTACTGTGCTTTGGCAGGAGAGACAGGCCTGTGTAACCACCAGCAAGCACCTCTGGGCCATGTTCGAGGAATGGCTGCACGGGTCAGACAGGGAGAGAACACCCAGACTGCAGCATCACATCCCAACGATCCACTTTATTGCGCTACCCTGGTTTTAAGTCAGACAGAAGTGGATTTGACTCCCAGTGGGCTGTGGCCTGTTTTAATCTAGCAAACTAAACTGGGAAAGGTGTTCTTCCAGAGTAAGCATGTCCTACTCTGAAGCAGTCATAGCATTTTAAACCGTAAAATATGCATTTTAAATATATGAATTCTACTTTCTCAGGCAGGCAGGTCTTTACACAGAGCTACTTTCTATACAGATATACTTGGTTAGGTAAACACCTTCAAAGCAATTCAACAAAAAGGCTGTTTCAAACTGGGCCAGGATGCTGTGAAATCTGCACCTCCAGTGCATATAACTTTCATTTAAAAGTATCTTAACTGTTGCATTTAGTACAGTTTTTCTTGCCCCTAATGAAATGCTGATCTGCCTGCCCTGATACTCTGCACCGGGAATAATTAATAGGGCTCAGCTAACTACTTGCTAAAGGAAGGGCATTAGTATTCTTGCTGCTTAAATAGCTCATTAGATTTATCAACCTGCTCCCAGGAAAGCTGGGGAAGGGAGAAAAGTGAAAGGTGCCAAGGCTCCCACAGCCCAGCTGGCCCGGAGTGGCTGGAGCTGGTGTCCCTCCAGTAAAACTGAAACAGCCCAGGAGGGCAGGAAAGGTGGGAACCACCATCAGAGGAGTGCAGGGAGTGCGTAGCTTTTAGCCCATCTGGTGCAGGAGAGCTGGTCTCTGGCACTTTAGAGCACCCTCCTCACAGGCTGATGTTGCCAGGTGACAAGCAGATACAGAGTGGTTTTCATCCCCAGACCTCAGGAACAGCTGCACAGAGAAGATGAGAGAGAGTTTAAGCAAACAGGAGAGCAAGCAGCAGCAGGGCAGCAAGGGCAGCGTGTGCCCACAGCAGCACCTGCCTGGCACATGCAGGGAGAGCGATGCCTGCAGCAGGGCCAGCTGGCATCACAGGCAGAGGCAAGGCAAGGGGGGAAGAGGAAAGTGCTCAGGTAGGAAGAAAGTTACCAACTTGGAGGAAGGAAAGAAAAAGTCCCAAGCCACGGCCTTGAAATAAAAAACCCCTTTTGCCTGTACTCAGATTTCCAAAAGTAGAAGAGCAATCAGGAAGTGGAGGGGGACACAACAAGAAGGATGATGTAAACTCTGAGCAGGGAAAACAGGTTCATGCCTGTGCACAGATGGACACAGGAGCATGGACTTGGTTGTTTAATTTTAAAGGGCAACCAAGATCTAACCAGAATTAGTGATACAAAGAGCTGGAGTTGTGACGCAGCCTGAGAAGAGTTAACTATTTCACATGCTGCTGCCACCTCCCTCCACTTGCTCTTCTGAGTCTGAAATGCTGTCTAGGGCAGCAGTTGAAGACCTTTATCTGATACTCAACATAAATGGTGGGATTTGGGGCATTTCTCTTAACACTTCTGTGCTCCAACAATAGTGCCTGCGTAGTGGGAGCAGTCAAAGACAGAAAAGTACTACAGATATTTGGGTGTAATGCAGTGGGCAGGTGAGATTTTTCACCAACTGCTCAAGAATAAAGCATGGAGTGACACTGGAGTTGTTAAAAAGGAGTTATTTAAACTCTACAGATCACAAAGGTCCTGAAAAAAGTTACAGCTCTAGGAATAAAAGCCATCCCATCTACTGAAATACTGCAGCAATGCCTATTCTTATTTGGAGATGAACAGGCATTGCTGATTTACAGTAACTGATCTCAGAGCTTGCCACGTAGTAAAGCTTTATGCAAATTACAGCTGCCACCCTAAAGCTACATTTGCATAACTCCTTTGTAAGTCAATCTTAAGCCTTTTTACCATAATAAAAGCTACCAATATTTAAGGAGACATGAAAAATAGCCACACATATGTGCTCCCTGCCACTTAGCTTTTAAGCACTGATGTGTATTTGGTGCTTTGGGTGGTTTAAGGAGCTGCACTGCAAGATTTGGAATGGGGTGAAGTTACAGAAAGTCAGAGTGTGACCTTGAGCTCTCAGGACACACCACAGAGCACAGCAGCAATTGCACACCTGAGGCTGTGGCTGATCAGCACCTTGTATGTTCCACACGGGGATCTGAAGATCAACACAACATTCATTGGCATCCAGCAGATGCCTACCACAGCTCAGTCCTACAAGGACAAGGGTCACCAGTTCTTTATTAAGAGCGTTGCTAGAGGGAATCTCACTATAAACTCACCAAAACCATGTAGAATTCCAGCCATGTTTGATCAAAGCACTGATCATTTAGTGAGGGAACTTCAGGGGAATTCTGTGAGCACTTGGAAGACACAGCAGAGCTCCAGGATCCCAGCTGAACCCATGTGATCAGGAGGCTGAGTTTCACCCATTCTGAGCCTGCCTGTTACTGCAGCTCACAGAATCACAAAATTGGTTGGAAAAGACCTCTGAGATCATCAAGTCTCACCTGTGACTGAATACCAGCTTGTAAACCAGAGCAGAGCACCGGGTGCCCCATCCAGTCCTTCCTTGGACACCTCCAGGGCCTTCTGCTGTTCTCCTTCAAAACCTACCCCCTGCTCTTGGTCTGCCTCGTGAAGAGTCACAGCAGTGGGACTTGATGCTCTCAGGGTGGGGATTCCCAGAAGGACTGTGGGAGTCAGGTTCCCAAATTTCCCTTAAATCCAGAAGGAGTAGGTTACTCAGCCCTCACAGACTGCCTTGAAAATCCTGGTCGGAATCTGAGCCCCTTCTGCAACCTGCACAGGTGAGGTTTCAGTGTTGCAGGAAGGTCTCCATCCTGCACTGCAGCTGGACAATTGCTGTGATTTTTAGCACCCAGGTTCAGTGCTTGCTTTAGCTCTGGTGCAGAAGTTGGCTGTCCTTTCACTTTAAACAGTATTTGTTTTCCTGGGATATGTGGAGCTGTAGTTGACCTTTCAGTCCTGGTAGCAGAGGGAGGATGAATCAGCTCAGCCAGAAAAGAGGCTGCACAAAGGGATGCTGGCTCCTTCCATGACACGAGTGCTTCACTCCTCCTCTTCTGCACAGAGCCTTGGACCTGCATCATCTCCCCCCAAATCACAACTCTCCAACAATTACGGCATTAGAAAAGGATAATTCAAAATAATAACTAATATTGTCCCAATCTAAAGAAAGCCTAATGCAGCTATTAAATTTGGGCTATACATATTTCAGCCAAGAATCCTAAGTAACTCACAACTTGCTTGATCTCTGAATACCAGGAGGGCAAGGCACATTATTTCTACAACCAAAGACCTTTTTGTTTTTTTTTTTAATCAATGACATTAAAGAGCCCCAGGCAACTTTCAAGAATAATTGCAATCATTCAGGGTCCTAGGTATTCCTCCTGGACATCTCTCTTATGTAAGGAAAAGGATGAAGATGCAGCAGAGTCACCTGAGGCAGCCTGGCCTGCCCCAGCCCTGCCCTCATCTCCAGCCCCTGTCCTGCCTGTCTCCTTCTCCTCTCCCACAGTCCCCACATCACCTGCCCTGCACCAAGTAGCCTCTCCTGCAATTTCTTTGTTCTTGCCACTTTCAAATAACTTCCAAAAAAAGATCGTTTCTCCCCAGGTACCCAGAACACTGAAGTAAATAAAGAGTTAAGCTAAATTGTGCATTTATGTATGTTTAAACAGATATACTCACAAAATTAAATAAATATAAATAAATACGTGTAGCTACTCACATTGGTGTCTACAGGATGAACAGATGAGCAATGATGGTTGGAAAAAATAAAAAAAGCCCCACAGCACCCAGCAGCTGTGTCTGAGCTGGAGGAGCACATCAAAGCCCTGTCTCTCAAGTGATGGGACCAGTGAAGATCCCAGTTACATCCCTGGGTAGCAGCACTTTCAACACACCAGAAGCAGAGTCACTTAGGCATTTCTGTGGAAGCTACTATATTTTATAAATGATGATCTGTGATCTCTGAAACTCCGTGAATCAAGCTCCACTGAAGGAAAAAGACATTTCCCCAGTATATCCAGATTTCTTTTCCTCATTACATTTCTCAGGCCTTTTATTTTCAACTGTGAATATTCTCTGACAGATTTTGGATCTGGGTCTCTTGTTCTGTTCTGCAGTAGGATAATAGTGGCATAGGAAGGGAGATCCCCAGTCAGACCAAGGCCAACCACTGAAGCAGTCACAGAAAGTAACCCCAAGTGAACACCCCAGGAAGGAACACTAATAAAAACCCCTGGTGGGGCACTGCCGTGGCTCCCCAGGGAATGGTCATGGTCCCCAAGGCTGCCAGAGCTCCAGAAGCCTTTGGACAATGCTCTCAGGCACAGGCTGGGATTGTTGGTGTGGCTATGCAGGGCCAGGAGTTGGACTGGATGATCCTTGTCAGTCCCTCCCAGCCCAGAACATTCTGTGGTTCTATGATTCACTATCATACAAACCAGGTACAGCTGTGTCTTGCTGCCCATAAACAGGTATTTGGTTTCTGAGGTCAATTAACAGCTAAACACACACATGACTCTCTTCCAACCTAATTTCTATTGGCCCCATGTCCACACCACAGCAATAACACTCTTTACAGAGCTGTCTGTGAGCTTTATAAACACCTTAGGCTAAAAAGATGTGGAAGCTTATTTCCTGCACCCAAGCAGTCCCCACTCTGCTTTGAACTGCAGCTCACAACAACCCAACCGGGTAACAAAAGCTGCACTGCTCTGCAGCACTTCCCATTCTGCTGACAAGCACAAGCCTTCTTTCCCAGCAGGATCTAACCTGGCATTTCAGATGAGCAGCTCGGAAACAAAAGCAAACCCTGCCAGAGCCTGCTGAGAGCACTTACAAATCCAATGAGATAAGGACTGCCAGCATCTCCCAGGAGGTGTGAAGTGAAACTCTGCAAGGCCACTGCGGTTGCACGGCGAGTTGGAATGACCACGTACTGCAAAGAAGGGGAAAGAAACAAAAATAGGTAAGGAAGCTGAAATAAAAACCTGCCCATCTGTCTTGTACTGCTCAGTTTATGCCCAGGGCAGCGCAAAACAAACCAGCCACCACAGACAGAGCCACTGGGCAGTCCATGCCTGGCTCAGGCAGCTGGGAGCCTCAGGTACCCTTCCTGCTCTGCAGTTTTCCTGTTGGCAGGCGCTGAGGGAGGGAAGCTCTGCCCACTCTGCTCCACTCTCAGCAGTGCTTGGACTATCAGCTTTGCCCACAAGACACTTTGCTGTTGCTCCTCAGACTGTATTTTGCTTTGCTGGTGGGGAGAATGAAATTGAAAGTTGCTCAACACCATCAGCCTTCCAATCAAGGACTGTACTGTAACCTGGGATATTTGGTTTATTCCATAACAAAAGTTATTTTGTTTCCTAAACCACCAGCAATCCATATCAGTATGAAAGGTCACGGTCACGCATCCTCCCTTCCCACTCCATCTCTAGACACTTCGTATTTTTTCTCAAAAATTGTGATTCCATTTGTGAAAAGTGACAAAGCCACATTAGGAAAATTTTCCATAGCCAAGATCCTGTATTTTGGTCTCCACTCCTCTAATAGGACATGACACCCTTAGCCAGGTCATGCAGAATCAGTCAGATTACACAGGAGCAGTGGAAAACACAAATTACTTCCCCATGAAGGGACTAGAGCTCACAGATAACAGAGCCCCAACCATGGAAGGGGATGAAAAATTAAAAAATAAAAAAAACCAGCAATGCCCTGTCCTGTGGAATGACCTTAATTTTATAATACACTTTTTAGAGGCAGAAGAAAGTCATTGTCTCTTGCATAAATTGTTAAAGACTGGCTAAGAACATCTGCATCAAGTCCACATATCCCAGTTTATGAATCGATCCTGTCTTGATTTAAAGGCTGGAAGTAATGAAGAATTCAATAGGTCTCTAAATCCAAGTGAGCATTGTTTCTGCCATAAGCACTGACTCTTACTCTGCCTTTTCCTGTGGCTCTGACAGGAATGACTCTTGTTCAGCTCTTTGAGACCACAATCCCTTTTATTCGTCCACTCTCTCTCTGGTGGGCTGTCTTCAGTCTTTCTTTAGAAGTCCTGCCTTGCCAGGATCCTTGCAATCCTTTTCCAAAGTAATTTATTAATTAAATGTGACATTTCAGGACTGGCCCATCCCCAGCCAGAGATACACAGAGATCCTTTACCTGAACTGACTGACTCAGGGCACAGGACTAAAGCACGTTGCAGTGCTTAAACAATTCCTCACAGGGAAGGGGAGTTGCCCTGTCTGCAGTGGAAAGAATTACCATGAAAACCAGAAACAAAAGAAAGAGCATTAAGAAAATCCACACTAGAAGAGAACCAATGCCTATTTAAAATTATCATCTCATTCCAAGCACAGACAATTCCAAATTACAGGTAAAATTAGATTAAATACTTTTCCTTGGGGTTTGACCGTGTGTGTTCAGATGACCTGCCAGTTCTTTCATCCCTGCTTTGACAAAGCTGCAAATGCACACTGCTAATGCACTTTCAAGTATTAAGTATTTCACATATTAAGCAGGCACCCTGTTCAACTTCTGTTGTGCAAGAGAAGAGCAAGTTATGTTCAGATCCAGAGCAGCCACCCAGCTGCGGATGTCAGGTCCTGTCCTCCTTTTGCATCCAGGAACTCAGAACACAACCCAAAGAAACAAATCACAAGAGGAAAATTAGCTCTAAACCTCATTAGAGACACAGAAATGTGCTGAAGGTCAGGCTGTGAACAGTAGGAGAGCCCCACAATTCATTCCCCCTCCCCAAAGAGACAGATAATGGATGCAACCTGGATAGACCAGGCAGAAGAAAAGAAAAATTAAGAGTGAGTTATTTTTGTCCTTCCCACCTGGCCCCAGTTCACACAGGGCAGTGGAGAGGCATTCTGCAAGAGCAATTTGGGAAAGGGCATCTGAGTAGATAAAGTGAAATTCTACCTAATTCGAGACTTGTGCATAAAATGTGAAACACGAAATATGAAACCTAAAATATTTTTTCTTTCTGTTAAGTTTATGTTAACCAATCTGGAGAAGAAATCCTGCCTGGTTCTGTATTCTGTCCATTTTTGTAGCAAAAAGACAAGAGAAATGGCACATTTATTAAAAATTTACCACTTTCAGGGAGTGGCAGTGAATTGATGCTAATTAGAGGAGGAAATCTTAATGATACCTGTATCATATGTCTGCATGCATATATAAATATTTATACACATGAATACACACACATATATTAGACATAATTTTGCATATGTAGCTATATTATGCAAACAGTTTTGCAAGTAGGAGTACAGTTTCCAGGTTAACTGAAGAAGTTATTGATGGTTGAAACACCATGAAGTGCTAAAACTTGGCATATTTGGTTTGGAATTCAAGAGACAAAAACGTCTTCAAAGCAAAAACCCAACATGTGGCAAGCAAATGAACATGACCCCCTTAAAAAAGATACTGTAAAGAAAAAAAAAAAAAAGCTTAAACCAGCACCTCCAAAACACACACGAAAAAACATACTCCACCATATCCCTACTTAAAAAGCATTTTATTCTGATGGACAGGAAGCAGTTGGTAGCAAACATCTACTGTTCTAGGAACCCAGCAGTAAATTACAGCTCTAAATGGGCATTTCAATACTAAAATAGACCTAAATTCAAACCATACGTGGCCTGGTTTGGACATCCCACAGAAACTGGAGGTGGGAGAGCCACAGCAGCCAAGGTGGAAGCCTGTGGGATTGTCCTGGCTCATCCCTGATTGCAGGTTCAGAGGCAGGCAGCACAGAGGATGGGCAGGGAGGCTGACCAAACATCTTTGGAAACCTCTGCTCTTTAAATAGAGGCTCAGAAAGGCCAGGGATTACTGCTGACATCTCCTTCCTGTGATGAAACCGGCAGGAGCTGGTCTGAAAAAAGTTAACGGGGAAAGCCAAGGGGAGATCACCCTTCTCCCAGGAAAAGGCCACGTGCCAAAGAGGTAAGTTCTGATGTTTTTGTCTAAACTTTAATAGAAACTCTACTCTCTCAAGCACTCTGCTGCCCCTTCTGGGTCAGGACAATTCACACTGGCCTCTTTCAGCACCAAAGAAAAGAAAACATGCACTGATGCTGTTCCAGCCACTGACAGAACCTGGAAATAGCCTAGGTGTTCGTGCTGCTCAGTAAAGGGAAAGGCTGGGATCCAGAGAGACCCTCTGCAAAAGCCAGGCAGACACTGTCTAAAAAAAATATTCCTAAATGAAGTGAAAGGAGGCTGCTGTGGTTTCCAGCTCCCAGCACACCATGGAGCAGAACACCTCCACCTGCAGCCCTTGGATGGTTTGGAATGGGCTGTGCTCCCTCATTCCCAGGCATTCTTCACCCTGCCTTCAAATCTAACCTGCAGCTCTTGGATGGTTTTGTGGAGGCACTCAGAGAAGCAACAGTAAGAGCCTCTGGAAATGCAATTTATCTTTGGCTATAAAAATAGGGCAACATTTTGTACTAAATAACTAACTGGGTTTTGTTTTTAGGGAAGGTAATCAGAATAAAAGCAACATTCCTACATGCCTATGGCCCAGCTGAGCACCAGCCTGTGCCTATTTCAAGCCTAAAGGAAGACTTCAACTCTACAACAAAGCATCAAAGCAGCTCCTCCATGGCACGTCATGACCATTTAGAAAGAATTAATGTTTTAAAAGAAAACAGAAATATGCAGAGCAATTTTCTTTCATGAATGTCAGGACTGTGCATAAACTGGAGGATGGCTTTTGTCAGCAAAGACCTAAAGAGACTGTGGTTGAAATAGAGGCACTTTAAATTGCTTTGTGGCTCTTACATAAAAATTCCAAGCCCCTGTCCATCCTCTCTATTTTTGAGATGTGGTATGGAGGAACCCCCACTATTAGCACCAGATTCCCACAAAGCCCCGCACACTGCACGTGTCTCAGAGTGTTACACACTTGCCTGCTGCACTGCAGCTCATCCACTATTGCTGTTACGAGGCAGTTTTAATGCTACTTTGGGGTTCTGGTAATTTTAAAGCCAAGTTGCAAAGATGGCTGATGAAATCTGTTTCATAATTAGCAAGCTCCATACAAAACATCCCTCCTTTCCCCAAGCACCATCTGAGCATGTGCCTGGGAAGAGATATGGAGAGTTGTACTCAGGAGAATAAGCCCTGTTTTGTACAAATTTGCATTCGGAACAAATATCAGCCTTTCAGAATCTCGGGCAGTGCAGAACACTCTGCAGCACTGACAGTTTATCAGAGCCAGCACTTGGCACCTTGGACTGCAGACAAGCCCAGGAGCCATGCTCCAACCCTTCTGCAGGAGGAGCAGTGGATGCAATGCAAGCACAGAGCTAGGAAGAGCCAACCCTTAAACTGGAAGATAATTAGCAAGCATCCTTGTTTTGCCACTGAAATTAAACTTGCAAAACCTCTGGAGGTGCTTAACGACTTGCCCGATAGGATACTTAAGCAGTCAAGGGATCTGTAAATCTGGGGAAAGCTGTGAGAAATCATCTGGGATGCAGTTTCCAAAAAGCCTCACTCCTGGCATAATGGAATCAGCAAGAACGGTGTTCAGCCAGCACTGAGAGCTTTTATCCATGAAAACAGGGTAATATTTATGTATAGGATGGAAGTGTTGTTAAGCTTATGCTAATAACGCTTTTAAACTCCTTCCCAGCCTCAGGCAAGAACAGATACACTTCTGATTACACCAAATAAATAGTAATCAGTAAAATTAATTTGCCAAACATATAAAGTGCATCTGCTAAAGCATTTCCACTTCTTTCTATGGCAAGGACTTTCCACCAAGCTGTCTGTCAAACGTGGCTGTAGCCTTGGCTCTCACCTCTTGACAGTCTAAGCCCCTTCTCGTCCCCTGTGTGATCTGTCTGCACTTCAGCCTGTCTGTTTCCAGCCCTGTCCTCATCCAAGTGATGTTTACAGTTATTTCTTTAAAACTTTCACACGTCCACTCACGCTGTTAATGCATCAAGCTGGGCATTATACACAACACTCAGTTAATTTTCCTAAACAAACCAGAGAACATTGAGCTGAAAAGTTGGCAGCAATTACCAAAATCCAATTTTTAACATGGGTTTAGTTTCTTTGCCATGCTTTGGAAAATTGAACTATTATTTCCAATCATTTCTTACAGAACTCTTTTGCACTAAAGCAACATAAATAACTGCAAATGCATCCCTACAAAGTGCATCTGACTATAGGATGCTGGTAAGACAGATGGCAAATCCTATAAAAGCTGTTAAAAACTACGGGATATTGAAGTCACATTGAAATCAACTCAAAAAACCTCTGTAATTAAATGGGACAACGATGGCAGCCCTAATACCTTTGATATAACAGAGCAGTTGACTGAAAATATCTTTTGGGGTTACTTTGAGACAGCACAGGACAAATTTCAGGTCTGTCTCTGGCACAGATTTTCTGGAGGACCTTGAACATGTCTGACAGGATCCTCCCTCCTGGCAGCTGGGACCACCTCAGCTGAGCCCTCACCTGTGCCTGCCAATGTTAAGAAGGGTATAAAACAGCTGCTATTTAAACCTCTCCACTAATTCTGAGTGGAGAGAACTGGGATTGCTCCTGGTAACACCACAGCCAGAGGCAGGACGTGAGAGGAAGCTCTGGCAGGAGGCAGGAATGAGCAACTACACATATTGTACTGTAATTTCTTCCTCAGCACAGCTGTCTCCAGGCTGCACATCTGTGCATGTGTTGAGATACCACATTATGAATGGCCACAGCAGCCTTGAACTCAGCACAAGCTGCAAAAGCCCGTGGAAATCCCAGGGAAGCCCCACAGAGCTCTGTCCCACCACAGCTGACCTGGCAGGAGGAACCTTGGGAATTAAAAGCCATCCAACACTAGCAGAGTACACTGACAACCTTTGTTTCTCTGTGCTCTACCCACACTGAGAGGAGTGGATTTAACCACCTCACCCCACCTCTCAAAGTGCTCCCTGCACAAATGAATGAAAGATGGAAAGTTCATCAGGCAATGCAGTGATGGCAACTGCAGAGCTACTTTAAAATATAAACACAACCTTGAACCTCAACATAAACAGAACTTAAGCAGAGGCTTGAAGTTCTTTGCTGAACCAATATATCAACACCACTATCTCTACATCTAAGAATACTGAGCCTGATTGTTTCCTCGCTGATGTTTGCATAACCAACAAATACAAGTCAAGGGAGTTTTCTATTGATGCCAGACTGATTATATTTTTAGTTCTGTCAACAAGCTGACAAAAGACCTTGGGAAAGTCCTGTAGTGGTTCTGTGCCTTAGTGCCTTTCTTTTCATAC
Source organism: Picathartes gymnocephalus (assembly GCA_013390045.1). Taxonomy (NCBI): domain Eukaryota; kingdom Metazoa; phylum Chordata; class Aves; order Passeriformes; family Picathartidae; genus Picathartes; species Picathartes gymnocephalus. The sequence goes on along the minus strand of WEKY01032031.1, from coordinate 239,090 downwards.
AATAAGCAACACCTCCTTCACAACAGGGTTTCAACATATATTATGTTTGATGGGCTCTGAAGGAAACCTCTACAAAACATGCAGAGCTCTTGAACAAATGTCCAGACTATTTCATGTGAAAATGGGGCTGCTGAGGTCAGCTTGCTGATTTGAAGCATTTAAAAAGCTCTGTGGTGGAGAAAAAATGGAAAATGTAGGACACGAGTTGAAAAGCCCGTGACAGTTTCCTCTTGGACAAGGTGGACATAGTCCAAAAATTCTTTATACTTTCTTTTCCTCTCAGCTCTCCCAGAGGTGGGTTTCTATTGTGTATGTGTTGAATGGTAGGTAGATGGGCTGCCTTTGTGGTTGGAGGAGGGAGGGAGGGAAGGATTTCCTATTGCAGAACAAAGCTGAGTTATTGATAACACAGCCCACAAACGTGCTGACTCTTAGGAAATGCTGCCTGAATTCTGTGCATGTGGGGTTTTGCACAAACACTTAAAATTTTGGGAAATTATTTGAATTCAGAAATGTTGTCCTTTCTGGGCATCCCTGGTGCTCAGAACAAAGGACAAGAAGGATATTTTTTCCTCTCTTTCTCCCTATGTCACTTTTCAGTAAGCAAAAATAATAATAATGAAAACCAGAAAAGGCTGAAATAGGGACTAGTATCTGGAAGAAATTGTGAACTTCAGGCTGCTCTTGCAAGTTGACAAACTGCTCTGAACACTGAAAGATGCTGTTCCAAAGTGCACTCACCATTAGTATGTCTGCTGTGATAGCCCAGTTTGAAAACAGAAGAGTTTCTCCGATAAAAATGCAAATCTGTTGTAACAAAACACACAAAAAGGAGAAGATTTATTCACTTGACATTTAGAGGAAAATAATCTGTCACAAACTTTCTTTTGTTGCTTATTTTTCTCATATCTACACAGCACACTCGCTGCTGTTGTGGTTTATCCATAGACTTGTATCAGAGCTCCAGAGGGCTGGCCTGAAATGTTGTTATAGTAAACTAAGTTTATGATCTACAGAGCAGCTAAATTAAAGGCTGACACATTTGGTTTTAGAAGAACATGAAAAACCAGCACGAAGAGACAGCCCCAGGCTTGCATACTTAGAATCACAGAATTGTTGAGGTTGGAAAAGACCTTTAAGGATCATCAAGTCCAACTTGCACCATTCTTTTCCAAAAAGCCAGTTAGAAAAGGCAAGAAATCCACAACTCCCCAGAGCACAGCCATTTCCATTCCTGGGAACCAAGTTATGTGTTCAGCTCTGTAGCAAAGCAGCTGAGCTTCTCTACACTGTGGAGGATCCCTTCCCTCCCTGACAGCATTGCACGGGTAGTATCTGTCCAGTTGAAACTGGAATTAAGTATGGGCTTTGCAACAGCAATGTCTTGTGGTGAAATACAATCCTTGGCTCTGTGGAGATGGTCTACAAGAGACATTAAAAGCCACAGCACTGCAAGAGTGGCAGCTGTGACATGATGTGACCACTGCCACTGTCTTTCCCACGCACCAGTTGAGGTTGCCTAAACCCCTCAGACCACCACGTCACTGCCAGGAATAATTTGCTTTATTTAGCAAGTCTTATGCACTGACTTACAGAAGCTTCCTCTATTTGTTTCTAAAATTGTCTTTGTTTCCCAAATATTTTCCCTCCCTATCTCCTTTTTCTCTGACTGGATCTGCTTCCTCTGTGATGGTGTCCCAGCCAGTCAGTTAGGAAATCTCTATTTCCATTTTCCCATTGCCCACTGGTCTGCCTTGAGCTTGGCTCTCACTGGAAATGACAACAGCCAAGGTAAGAACACATCCAATAAACCAAGGTGCTGGCAGGAGTTGAAGCCACATGTGCCATGGGTACCGGATACACACTCAGACCTGCTCTGAAATCTGTCCTGCTATAGCTTTGCAGCTGCTCTTGCTGGGGTTCTGTGGCTGGAGAGATCAAACTGAGCTTGGGAACAATGGAATCACACTTCTGAATGCAGCATCAACATTCTCTGCCTGCTCCCAGCATTGCAAACAGGCAACTGCTTGCCTTGAGCTGATATGAACTGCACACGTTGAATTGTTAAAGGCAGCAAGTGGAATTTGTCCCTTGTGCAGGAATTTAGCACAAGTCCTTTAAATAAATCACTGAAATGCTACAAACTTCAGAGCACACCAGCTCTGAGCTGATGAATGTGTATTTCAACCAATCCATGAACATGAGATTAATAGGTGGGTACTGGTGAGAGGAAAAGAGGAACAAGAGGAAGATCAAAAAGTAGGATAGAAGATACTGACATTAAAAAATGTCCCTCCTTCAGCTGCTACTGGGGGCTTATAAAAATTAGTTCACCCACTGCAAAGGGCATGTGAGGATATATGGCATTTCTGCAGAAGAGAGACTCTAGGGATGCTTGCAGCAAATAGGGCAGCCCCAGAGCAGATAAGAGCTCCTGAAATGCTCACAGTTTTGACTCCTCACACAATTTTTGAAGCCTCATTTTACACTGAGACTTCACCTCTACATATGCATGTTACACAGGACACCTGGAATCAGTGACATCTCACCGTGTCCATTTGGTGTCTGATTGCTCATCTGTGCTTTTCTGTTTAAGTGATCAGTTAGCAAATGCTGACTCCCAAAAATGATAAATAAGTGGACACACCAGCAGCTCCCACAGCAAGTTCTAAGCAGGTTATAAATGCCTTCCAAGACTGTTTGCAAAGGGTGTATCTGTTGATAAGTTCATTATTTATATTTCTCTCTGAAATGGTTGGCAAGACACCCTCATTACTCCTGAATCTGGAGCAATTCTAACTCCAGCTCAGTTCTGGGCAATATTGATGCCTCAGAAATAGGCAGGTCACCAACAACATGACATCAGACTCCCTGGGATTGAGACTAAGATAGTGTAAAAGCTCCCTGGCAAGGTTTTACCCTGGGATTTGCTGTTTCTGCAAGATCATAAAATGTCTTTTAGGAATTGAAATGGATGTTGAAATTGAGGAATTTGGAACAGAGCCAAAAGGAAGGCAAAGCAGAGCATCTCTCTCCAGTCACTTGGAGATTTAAACAAGTGTAAAATCTGCAGTTGAAATATCTGAGCAGTGTGAGATGATGATGGCCCACGTATAATGGATTTCCAGAGACAGGTTTGAAAACCAAGTTTCAAAGAATTCGTATTTCAGAAAAAGTGAGACTTACAGATATGCAAATTGGTGCTTTAAGGAGCTGGATTACAATACATAACTCCACATGCTGCAAGGAAAACTGTTTGGACTATACAGCCAAGCAAGAAAGTAAGAAAGAGAAATACAGTGAAAGAGAAATAGTTTGGGCAGCTAAATGATACAGAATTACTGTTTTATTCCACCTTGCAGCCACTTTACCACTACCAATAATTTACTGGATCAGTATGAAAAGATTGGCTGGAAAAAAGTCATCTGTCTACCTGCCTCAGATGGGAGTGGCTGCTACAGAATGGGAATAGCAACTGCCCCCAGGGACCAAAATCACTTGCAGGAAAGAACTGAGCAGAAGAGAAATAGTACATGTGTTCAGGAGAGGAAGAGAGCAGACAGAGTACACAGCAGGTAAGGGGCAGGGTGATCGTGTTAATGGCAATGCAGGTATTTTCCAAAAAAACAAAACCTATAAAACCAAGAAATTAAAAAGCAAGGGCTCTGCAGGTTCTTGCTGGAGTGCTGAACACTTCATTTAAGCTGATGCCTGTATTAGTCAGCATTAAAGCTCTCAACTGTTAACTAAAGCAGGGAGGGAGGTGGTGATCTGGTGGCCACCACAGCTCTCTCTCACAGTGAGAGAGAACATCATGTCATGGGAACCCATCTAATTGCTTGGAAGTGAGAATTTTAAGGCTCTGAGCCAATGAGGGTTCCAAAAACATTCACTGTCAATTTTTGCATGGTGTGATCCATGACAGAAGCCTAAGGACAGTCAGTACAGAAGGTTGGCAAATACCACCATGCTGGGGGACAGACATTGTCTTGCCTTTCACAGACACAGAACTCAAGGACATGAGCCAGGACAAGCTGTCAAGGAAGAGATCAGAGACAAGAAAATCAACCCATAAATTTTACTGTATTGTTTCCAGAAGGAGATTTTATCATGGATTTTGAGATAAAGAAGGTAACCTAGCCCACCAGTCCCAGAACACTCTCCCCTTCATTATGGACCAACAAGACTTAAAACAAGGAGTAATGAGAAACTGCTACACCATGCAACCTGGCAATGCAGGTCTCCTACTCATATTCTCCTTGAAACACAATTAAACACTCTGGAAGTCTGCAACATTGCAAAAGCTCTTTGAATGGCATGGAAAAACATGAGTTTGTGTTAGAAACTTACCTTGGAAAGTCAATTCAGTATGGCACTGCCACAATAACACCTTGTGTTATGAGATACTGGTAGCTCCAACCCAGACCTGTCCTCTCTTTTTGGACATCAGGTTGCCAGCAGCAGAGTATTTAGGGCTATGGAGAGGCAGTGCTTCCTGCTTCAGCCTAACAGCATCACAAACAGGCTCATATTCCTTACATCCCCCCCATATGCACCTGTAACTTCCTTTGCAAATCATTGACTCTTTATTAGATTTACTGCTCATCCATAATAAAATAGCTTGTTTCTAGGATTGTTTAAATGATACCATCTATATTTATATACTTAAACAATGCAGAATAGTCACATGACTAGTAAAAAAAAAATTTGAAAAAAAGATAAAAATGAGACTAATAGCCACCTCCTGCTGCACAATTTTTGAAAACAGTATTTCCAGCCTAGAAAGGGAGAGGTTTCTGTATAAAGAGACTGAATACTACAAATGAACATGCCTGTCACTACGTCTGAGGAGAAAATCACAGCTCTGTCTGCACAAAGAGGTGGAGGGAGCAGGTGAGGGGTGTGATAGATCAATGAAAGGAGGGTTAATGATTCACCAACAAGTAACACCCTCTCACAGGTTGTCTGAGGTGATCATTTTTTTGCCAATTCAAATGTTAGTTCATGGACACAAACCAGAGACCTGAATCTTAAATAGCCAGCGGAGGTATTCTTGGCTCTGTCTTAATGATTCTGAACTTCCACTCTTTCTGGTTGTGCTTCCCCATAGCTGTGGCAGCTGCTGAAAGACTCAGCAAATAACCACGGCCAGGCCAGTGCTTGAAATACAGAGAAATGAGGAACAGCACTTGGCTGGTTGCTTGTAAGTGAATTCTCCTTGCTGGATGAGCGTGTACTGATGTGTGGAAGGGAAGGGTGGGCTTTCAGAAGGGATTCCACTACTCCACACATCTCATACTTTCCCTTCATAAACTTCTCCCAGGTCCCAGGCTTCCCTCATTCTGACATTAAAAGGGAACGAGAGACCTGTTCAGTGACTGGATTTTTTCTCCCTACTGAAAGCAAGATTCTAGCCCAAGGCTGAATTATTATAGTTGAGCTTTTCTTTTTCCCTTCAGTCTAATAAAAAGAGGGTTGATTTAGATGAGATGTAAGGAAGGAGTTTTTGACAAAGGTGGGAAAGCATTGGCACAGGGTGGCCCAGAGATGGTGGATGCCTCACTCCTAGAAACATTCAAGGCCAGATTGGAGGGGGCTCTCAGCAGCAAGGTCTACTGGAAGGTGTTCCTGCACAGTGCAGGGGGGTTGGATTACATAGCCTTCAAAAGTCCCTTCCAACCCAAACCATTCTATTTATCTGGATCTATTTGATAGATATATATATATAATTCAGTTATAAGCACTCAGGGAGGGGCCATACTTTAATCTGCATTTGTACAGCATCAAGTACTGTAGGTTCCCGGGCTATGGTAATACAGATAACAAATTGAAATTACTGGGTAATTAATACTGGCCTGCTGCAATCCACCGAGTTATGGAAATGAATGGTACTGAAAGGGAGCCAAAAGCTTGCTCACAGACAAATTACACTGTAATTGTCATCTGGTACCACTGCAGCTACAATACCCTCACTGAAAGGCAAGTGTTCAATTTTCCTGTACCAAAACACTAGGCAAGAGCAATAAAGGTGTGGACTGAGGTGCAGATAGAACAGCCCCAAGGCTGTGGGTTTCCACAGAGCTCTGAATTCTGATGGCAGCAGGGATAAGCAGTTGAGATTTCAGGCACACTTAGTGCCAGAATGTCGAGAGGCAAAAAGAAGGTCATTCAGAAGGGCAAAGGCAAGAAGACATCCCAGGCTTTCTGCAGGGGACTGTGCCCACAGTCTTGTAAGGAATTTGGTGGGGGCTGGCATATGGATAGGATTATACTTACATAGGCTCCCACGATGCTGCTCTTGGCAGCCACGAAGATCAGACAGATGAAGATGGCTGATCCCAGCATTCCCACAGCACAGACAAGAGGATCAGCTCGCTGGGTCTTTGACCGGCACCATTTGGTTGCTCCTGCCCCTGTGATTACACCCAGGAAGCCAGTGAAGCAAGTGATTGCTCCGAAAATCAAACTGTTAAAAAAAAAAAAAAAAAAAAAAAAAAAAAAAGAAAGAAAAAAAAAAGGAAGTAAGAGAAAGGTGGGGTTTTTTTATTTTTGGAGTTTTTCTCCCAAATGGGCATAGTCTTTGGACAAATTATTAGGGTAAACTGACTAATGGAAATTTGCACAATGGCCTTGCAAATTTTAAATAAAACAAATGCTCAGGATTTTAGCCCTCTTCCCCTGCAATTAAGAAAAACACAATATATGAAATTTATCCTTGTACATAGGCTTTGATCCGTGGGCAAAGGGGTGCAAAGGGTTCACACTGCTTCCTTGAGTGGAACTGAGATTCCTACAAAGTGCCCTGAACAGCTAATTATGTATACACAAAACTAATTAATAGCCTGTATATTGATCATGTAAGGGGAAATTATGGACAGGCACCAGGAAACTTCAGGGCAAGGAACCTAACAAGACTCTTAAATGTCAGTGATTTCCAACACACTTTGACTTTATAACTCCTTTCAGGCCACTTTAAAGAAGCTTTTTGCTGTTAGGTTACACATTTGAAATGTGTTAATTTCAATTTAAAGAGCCAGGAGGATTCTCCATATGATATGTGCAAGACTTGGATTACAGGGTCTTGGGCAACCACATTAGAGCAGCTTGAGGATAGTTCAAAATTGAGGTGTCACCAAGGAAGGGGAACTACTCTTTGTAAACAGCACACAGGCAGGCAGGCTGGAGCTGTGTGTTTTGCTCACTGCTTTTTTGTGGAACAGCCTGAGATTGCCTGATGGACACTCTGGTTGACAGGACTCCACATCAGTAACTACTTTAATAGAGATAGAATTATATGTGCTGCAGCATGAAGGTCTTCCTAATATTACTTTCCCTCATGAGCTAAAAAGCAAAAGATCTGACAAAAGGCTTTTTTTATATCTTTTATTTACCTGGAGGAATGCTTTTATAGCATTTTCTGGTTTGTGCCACCATTGTAAATCACAAAATGAACACTTACTTTTCAGAGCTTATGTGTGGCAAGTGATATTCCATAACCAGGACTGAAAACCCAAACCACTGTATAACATCAAACACTCCAGCCCAAAGTGTCCCAGAGATCTGGGACACTCTTCAGCAAAATTCAGCACACACAGCAGTTTACAGAGCAATGAAACAGGGGAGTCCTGCCTCACAGAGAAACAAAAGCCTACAAGATTACTCCCTGCAGCTTTAGAGGAACCATTCCAACCTCTGAATTACAGCCACCACTGGGGCTTCCTAACCTGCCAGCTTATTCTGCTGCTATCACAGATGGGTCTTAAGAAACCAAATTCTCAGCTTCCAAACATTCCAAACATCCTCCTTAGAGGATTTTTCTATTCTCTTTTCTACTCTGCACTGCAGCCTGGGAACTAAGAGCTGAGGTCATTGCTTCTCCTTGGTTTGACTTCACGCAATGAAGAAGAGAAATAAAGCCTAGTTTACAATCCCAGCATTTCCTATCATTGTTGCAAAGACCTAGAGGAAATTACAGACATTCTAGTACCTTGTCTCCGTGGGACTTGCCTGTTTCCTCTGGTAAATAAGCCCCCACCCCCTCTCCCCCTCTGCAAAGCAGCCAACTCTGACTCTCACCTATCTTTGGTGCCACAGGGCTGGGAGCTGCAGGTCTCTGCTGTCTTCTGCACGACCTGTGCTCTGTGAAGATACAGAGGGATCCACATACCAAGTGCCCCTGTGGCAAAGGAGACAGCTGAGGTGGCCAAGGATGAGAACACGTAGCTGCGGCTGTGGAGACAAAACCAAGAGAAGTTTTAGTGGGGAAAGTGGAAAAGCAGGAGCCCCAGACAGGAGTCAGTGCTGCAGTGACAAAGCCCAGTGCTCCCCACACTTGCCACCTCCCTTTGCAAGGGGCAGGGGTAACACCAGGTACAAAGGAATGGAGAAGAAGCAGCATGGAGTATTCACATGTGATGCTCCACTGATAACAATATACTGAACTCATCAGAAATGCTTCACAGGACTGTTTTTCAAGGGACTGTTTGAGCAGACAATCAGTACTTGGTCACTAAGACATGATATGTGAATTACAGGGCTTTCACCCTAATGTCACCTGTTTTTTTCACTTCTCCCTCCCCATTTGTGCCACCATATGGTTACTACTTACATATACTACCAAAAGCAGTAATACAGAAATAATGATAAATTATCTATCATCACTTTTCATAGTCCTTTGACACTAGATGACAATACCAGGGAGGTATTCTAGCCAGTAGTTCTAAAAATGAAGGACATGACGAGTTCCCCATCAGAATTACAAGTAACCCTGAATTCACAAGTGAAAGCATTTGCACATTGACAGGCCAGCTTTCTGGAAGGAAGTGCAGCTGCTTAAACACTCGTGAGCATGTGAACCTTTATACACTCACACAAGCACCCAAGCACATTCAGTCACACATGGTTGTTCGCATATATTTAAACTTGCCATAGTGCAAGCTTCTGTGTGTTTTTTTTCTCTTAAATTGCTAAAACTGTCTTTTCCCCCTCAGCAGAATAGCTCTTTTAAAGAAGAAAAAGGATCTAAGTGTCTGAACAACAGTGGCACAACAATTAATACAGGAACACAGCAATTTCTACACTTCAAAAGCCCTGATTTGTGTGAAGTATGAGCCAAACAAAGCAGACTTTTTCTTAGATATCAGTCTTGGAAAGGTTAGAGCAAAACTTGGAATCCATCATTGTCACAGCAGTTGATACCTCATGTAACTGTGATTTTCTTTCCTAGGTCCACAGACTAAGCTTCCTGCAACTCCCTGCATGTTGTCACTTTCCAGTCTCACCCTGCTAAATCCAGACCACTGGATGTTCCAATGGAGCATTAGAGGCAAAACATGGCTTTCATCGTGCTCTTACTTTCTAATCAATGCTTTCATGTCTCTCAGCCATGAAGTCCGAGCCTTCAGCTGCCCCCCAAGTTGTTCAGCATTTCCTCTTTTAGCAGCAGGCACAAATATCAAGATGAGTGTCCCTGTTATCATTCCTAGAAGTGGAGATACCTGCAAGAAAGGAGCAGGGAATTAGCAGAGGAGTCGGGAGGGTTTGCTTTGACTGGTCAGGAAGAAGCAGAATACATCCATTTGCTTTCAGGGACTGTTCCTCACAGCCAGTCAGAACCTGTGAGCATCGAGGCATCTGCTCCTTTCCGTGTCATTCCCTGGACTCTCTTATCTCACTCTGGAAGCTTTGAAAATACTCTCAGTAATGCAGTCCATTGTGTTAATAAGTACCAAGATTCATCATTCTTCAGTGATGTTTAACTCTTTGGAAACCTACTCCCAGCTGGGCTGAGAGACCAGCTGGTTTCTGGGTGAGTGCACAAGCCTTTTAAAGGTAATTAGACCAGCTGAAAGATTTCTGGATGTAGGGAACATGCTGGCTTTGAAAACCCTTGCTTGACATACATCCCTCTTTCAGCTAACCCACAATGGCTTCCCGTTTTCAGGTTATCTCAGTACAACAGACCAAGAAACATTGAAAATTCAGGCTGGAAGACAGGAAAACAACACATTCAAGGGCTCGGTTTCCCAGTATCCAATCCTTTCTCCCAAGCACTAGGCAAAAATACAAAGATCCCACAGTGTTTTGCAAGCTACAAAAACTATTCTTGTTTTGACACTGAAATTCCATTATTGTCAGAATGGAAAATAGCTCCATCAGGAAAATAGGAACACAGATTTCACTGAACTATCATCTCATCTAGACATGCTATATAAAAAATAAATTCCTGTTAAAAAAAAAAAAAAAAAGCTTCCATTAGTAACTGGAGAATGGCCTTTACACACAGAGCAGTGTTTCATGTCCAAAGATGACAAACTCACAATTCTTCTAGGGAAGGAAAGACAAAAGTAGTTCAGAATTTAAAAGTCAGGAAAAATCACTCATCCAGGAATACATTGAAGCCTGATACAGTATCCTTATGACAGCTGAACAAAAGGCACAGCACTGGTAAAAAATATTAGAAATGCTGTTTTTTTCTACAGCCAGATGATTTCAAGTGTCTTTGATTATTATCTAAAAGCTTAAGTACCCACCAGGACAATATCCATGGACACTCAGTAATGCTCCAGTGAAACACTCGCTTTATTGTGAGATCCAGAGACAAAGCTGCCACTTTGCCCACATGTCCTGCTGTCTTTTCCAGCACACTGAAGTACAGATTATTCCTGACCTCTTCTGTATTTGCAGCCCACAGGAGATCACAGAGGGAAGCAGCATCTTGGGGAATCCTTCCCACCTTGCAAGAGCGCAGTAATTGCCACAGGGATGGAAGCTGCTTTACACTGATGCCTGGATGTTTTCTGTGTGTGCTGTGTAATTACAGAGACTGAGCCATGGTGTCCAAAGCAGCCACCACAGATGTGTGCAGCTCGTCAGATTCTCCCAATTTTGTACAGCCAGGGAATCCTGCACCAATGTGTCATTTATAGTGGAAATCATGACCTGTAAGGGATAGAGTCTTGCAGGATTTCACAGGATAACTCTGAAGACACCACCTGAAAAGTCCTAGTGAGGATCTCCTTTCACAGATGAACCATTTGGGTTTTACAGACAGATTTCAGTTTTCCAAGAGTGCTCCAGTTAAAGCCCACTGACCAGAGGAGGGACTTTGGTGTTCTCACTCCTTGTGCTGGCCTCTGCTCAAAAGTTCATGTTACTCTCAAATATTTCTGCTGTCTAATGAGGCAGCATCCTCTTGGTGGGAAGCTTTAGGCTACTGCACTTTGCACTCCAGGAGCACAGCTGGAAGCAGCCCTCCACTCAGCTACAGATGAACCGTTCATGGTGGTGCTCCTGGCTTTGCTTACCCTGGGCACGGCCTGTGTCACAGAGGGCACGTTTGCTTCAGATGGGAACCCCTGTATTTCATCACCTACTGTTATAAACAGTGTTGGCCTGAGCTTCATGAGATTCATGGTCTCCATGAAGTGCCAGAGCCAGAGAATCCACCTCACATGCCACCCACTGCACCAAAGGTCAGAAACCAGTTCTGCTGGGCCACTTCCTCTCAGCTCTTTCAAGACATCTTTGTGTGCAGAAGCTATCTGTGAGTATGTGATTGGAATGGATTATCTTTTCAGCCCATTTATCAGGGTCCCAAGAGGTTAAAACAGAAGGAAACTGTCTGTCTCAGGGCAGAAAAACAAGCGGAAACTGGAACAAAGTGTTTTTTCCTCAAAGCAGGAAGCCATTCTCAGAGTTTCTTGACAGCAGGGGACTGAAAGACTGTGGAGTTGATTTAAGGCCAGTGCCTCATCTTCCTGTCTCCATCAAGAAGTCATGATTGATAACAAAGTGATTGGAAAATTCTTGCTCCCAAGCAGGGAAAACACCAAGTCCCACAAGCCAAGCCCACACACCTTTGCTTAGAGAGTGCATCTGCCACACGATTAACATCCACAGATGTAATTTCCAACCCTTCACCTTTCAGATACAATAACAGGTTGAGCCATTGTGTGATGGAACTCCTCCTAACACCAGTCAACCAACCAACTCTCACTAAGGTGTGCCATTAAGAGGGACTTACCCGCAGTGCCCAGTGCCAGTCTCCAGCAACCTGCTTCACACTCGAACCAGTGATGTATCCCAAGCCACTGCAAGAAAGGCCAAGATGAGAGCTGGTCAGAACTTTAAGCGTGCCACAGTCACAGCTGTTGTTAGACAAAGGCAAGAGAGGCACAACCAACTCAGTTGTCTTGTCCTACAGGAAGAAATACGGGGACCGAAGCAGATGGTGGCTAGTATGTGACTCCACCCAGCACTGCTGATCTAAAAATGTCCAAATCTGATGGAAATTTGGAAGTTTATAGCTGGCCTTTCAATCTACAGTGGACAGAAACAAAGACTTAAAAAGAATTTATTTCCCAATTTCATTTCTACATCAGGCCTTTCTCGTGCTAATATGAATATTAAACAACTTTAAGTTCAAGCTTTCAGTTAAAAAGTGCCCTTCATGGACAGACCATATTCCACCATTAGATTTTTTTTCTTGCCACTTAATAGTACTTGGTTCTAATTATGCAGGAAGAGACCATTTTCTATTAGCTTGGAAGAAAAACCAAGAAGAACATACAAGAAGTTTGATAGGAGACCTTCAGCCACATGTAAGACAAAAGGTGCATTACAAGAGACTAAAGATGAACATAGCCACATTTCTCTCAACATAAACTGAAGGTAAATACCCTTTTTGAAAACTGCTGCATTTGTTGCTGAGATTGCCTTGGCTAAAAGTTGCCAGGATTGCAGTGGGGTAACTGTGAGCCCCCTTCTCCTCCCTTGCCTTTATTGAAGAGTCTGCTAAGCTTTGGAGGTTACCAGCTATAACCTCCCTAAAACTGAACATTTCACCCAGACAGGCCCCAAAATCAAACCGTGAATCATCACAGAGTGGTTTGGGTTATAAGAGACCCTAAAATCCATCCAGTTCTACCCCTTGCCAAGGGCAGGGACACCTTTCACTATTCCAGGTTGCTCCAAGCCCTGTCCAACCTGGCCTTGGGCACTTCCAGGGATGGGGCAGCCACAGTTGCTCTGGGCAACCTGTGCCAGGGCTTCACCACCTTCACAGGGAAGAATTTCTTCCTAATATCCAATCAAAACCTCTTTCAGTTTACAGCCCTTGTCCTATCCTCCACGGCCTTGTAATCCACACTGCTGCTGGATATTGAGATAATGAAGTCCCAGAATCAGGATCAACAGGATGAATATTTGTAATTTCTTTCTAGACCACTGAATTCTCTATGTGAATACTTGCCAAACTCTTGGCAAAATATTATTTTCACCAATTAAGGATAAGTTTCTCTCTTTTCCCTCAAGAGTAAAAGGACATTTGTGAGTTTTACCTCATGGATAAGTGTTCTGTCTTGTAAAATGCACCACCAGAAGTTTTTCTCTGAGTTTGGAACATGTTGCCCATGTAATCCCTGCTGGAAATGAACCCATAATGGCCCTTTTGCTCAGGATGTTGTCCAGCTCTGAGAATTGGTATGCAAACTATGCAAAGCCACCTTGCCTACAATCTCACAATAGAGGGTCAGCCATTATTTTAAAAAATAAAAATAATGACAGATTATCTCCTGTCCCAACAATCAGATACTGTGTTCAGCTGATAAGGAAACTCCACTGAAAGCAAAAGTCAGCTAAAATATTTTGATTCCATTTCCACCCCACTGCTGCAAAAAAGTAGGAAAAAAACTAAATAAACCAACAACAAACTTCCCATTAGTTCCCAAAAGTCACACATGAACCAGTAACAGGGCCAAAAAAAGAATCTAATTCCTGTAACTAATTAGCCACTGCTCACAATATTTTCCTGCCTAAACCATTCCAGCCAAAGTAAAGAACTATCATCAGTAGCAATTTCAGACCTGTGTGAGTTTATTTAAGAGAAAAGCCAAAACCAGACTGAAGAACCTTCGTGACACTTACCTGCCCAGAGGAATTGCAAAGTAGAAAACAGACAGCATAAGGGTCCTCGTGTTTTTGGTGAACAGGTCTCCGATGATGGTCGGTGCAATAGTAGAATAACTCGCTTCACCGATGCCAACCAAACCCCGTGAGAGCACAAGGAGCCAGAAATACTGAGAAAAAAAATATAAACATTTGCAGGTCCCTCCTTGGCTTTTTAAATTCAGGATGGACAGCAGTCAGGAAAATACAAATTCATATGACTGGAAAATGATCCTCCTCTAATGCATCTATTTTTTTAGAACTTCAGAGATGTTTTGTTTGTCTCTTGCCCAGAAAAAAGGGACTATATTTTTTGTAAAGATTTATGGGCATGAAAGAAAAGTAATAATAAAACATTTTCTCAGTGACATTCATGAATATATTCTAAAAGAGGCAGAAGACGCCCAGTTTGATCCCAGATCCCAGCTCACTCTTGCTAAGCCTGAGTTGGGAAGGTCTGGAGAGGTGGGCAGGTGTAACAAACCCTGCTCTGGGATCCAGAAACAGCAACTCCTGCCAAGCACAGCCCACTCTCCCCAGCGTGCCAAGGACAGGTTCTGACTGTGAAGTCCTAAAGGCCCTTCAAAGCTGGGAAAGAGTTGGACCTGCAATCCCCAAAACTAAAAGCCTTCCTTCATTGAAAGCTATGGAATAATGGAAACTTTCAAAGGTGCTAAGCACCCGTCTCACTCCGCTTGCCTTGAACAGCAGCAGACACCTCCTCACAACTCTCAGAGGAGACCTGAGCTTTCCTGGGAACCCCAGGAACATCCGTGTACTCCATAAGCAGGTCCTGCAGGGAATGACTTGGAGCCACACAGGGCAGGGGCATGGAGGAGGCATTCAGCTGCCCAGGGAACTACTCCGAGTAAAGGGCAACCCCACAGAACAAGGATTTACTTCACATTCAGCACAACACAATCTAAAATGGACAAAAAGGAATTGTTTATCTAATAGAATTTTCTTAATGGCCCATTTCAAACAACACTTTTGTGAACTGCAAGGACCTGATTTTCAACCTAAGCTCTTTCACTGCCCCTGCAGTTTTCTGGGTGCTGCTGAGTGCAGGATAAGACACAATGCTTTGATGCCTGAATACCTGATACATGAGCACAAGCAAATTCTCAGCCATCTAAGCAGCTTGAGCTACACCCAGAAATAATTGCAGGGGCAGAAATGAAATAGTCAATGCAGAAAGTTGTAAGCACAGGGAAATCTATTTCTACAAATGTAACCTCTACAAATCCTCAATTTACTGTCATTATTCTATAGATCATTTGTGAAAACAACAGCAGGGATTTAAACTGAAGAAAGACAGGTTTAAATTAGATACTAGGAAGAAATTCTTCCATGTGAGGGTGGTGAAGCCCTGACAGGTTGCCCAGAGAAGCTGTGGCTGCCCCATCTCTGGAAATGCCCAAGGCCAGGTTGGACAGGGCTTGGAGCAACCTGGGATAGCGGAAGGTGTCCCTGCCCTTGGCAGGGAGTGGAATGAGATGAGCTCTAAGTTCCTTCCCAACCCAAACCACTCTGTAATTCCACGCTCATGATATGTCCTTAAACATGAAAGTGCTTTGAGAATAATGAGCAATTACTGATTCTCCTTCTTCAGATAGGAAAAAGTCAAGGGAAAAGACTGTTTTTGTGCCCTGCAAAGCCAAGCTAGTCATTCACAAACATGGAAAATGCCATGCAAACTCCAAGTCTGCATGAGCCCAACTGCCTCAGTCATAAATATATCCATCAGCAGACAAAAATCTACCACTGATGTGTTTGCATTGTTTTCCTCACTGTAATCCTTGGTTGAAAAGAATATTTTGAGGATTCCAATAGCCACAAAACCAAAATACTTTTGTATACTCTTTAATTCCTTATATTTTGGTGTGAATTCTGGAGCAGTACCCATTTTCTGTAGGAATACAAGTTCCTTGTTTGCTGGCAGGGTGTGTGCAGTGCTGCTCGCATTCATACATCTCCCAAAAGTTGCACATACGTAACTCACACACGTGGGTGTGAGCAGAAAGGGCTGTACTGTGACTCAAGTGATTTAATTGATGTCAATTTCCCAATGCTCAACCATTCCACTGCAGAAATATGCTGGCAGTCATTGGTGCACAGGTAACCAATGTATTTTGAATGAGCAACAGTATTTATAACATGCTGAAAGGCTTAGTCATGCAGAATTAGAAAGCAGGGAACTGGAGGCTGGCTGTGGTTTCTGAGGAAGTTTAGATCTGGATCACAGAGAGAGTGACAGGCAAAGCAGTCACCTGCCTGGGATGAGCATGGACAATGCTACTTACACCTGGAGAAAGACAAGTTTGTAAATGCACTGGATGTTCCTCAGTCCCTACAGAAAAATGACACAATTTTATGCTCACCAGCCAGTATCGCTCCCAGTGAATGCACTGGATAGGAATTTCCTCCAAACAATGTTGTTAGAAGGTTCCTCTTACAATCCTTGCACAAAGCAGGAAAACTGTACCAAGTATTCCTTTTGTGGCAGA
Organism: Picathartes gymnocephalus; assembly: GCA_013390045.1. Lineage (NCBI taxonomy): Eukaryota > Metazoa > Chordata > Aves > Passeriformes > Picathartidae > Picathartes > Picathartes gymnocephalus. The sequence goes on along the minus strand of WEKY01032031.1, from coordinate 222,636 downwards.
GTGACTCAGTTCCATCAATACCACAGAATCAGATGCCCAATACAATGAAACCATATGCAACAAGTAACACATTCACTCTTCTCTCTCAGTTCCTCCTCAAATCCTCCTCCCTGGCTTATCCCATGCTGATACACTCCAAATATCTGTTTAATATTTAAACTGTTCTTTGAAGCAGTGGTATTCAAACTTAAGTCATGAGATTTTGACTTCACCTGGGAATAAAAGCAGTCTTAAAAAGCATAATCTACATAAAGACCTCAATAGTATTGCCCTTCTGAGATCAGATATTCAAGACTATGGACCATGCAGCCATTAAGTTGTGACAACTAGGTTTAAACATACAAAAATCTAAAACAATTGAGGGAATTATTTATGGTTGGTTCTATACTGTGCCTGGTTGTGGAGCTCTGTATCTAGGATTAAAGAGCTAATTCCTCTTCTTACCAGTTCTTCGGGATCTTTGGCTAGCATGCACCCTGTTGGAACTCATACAATAAAGTTAATTTGTTAAAATGAGCTGGGACCCCCCCATCTTCCATCTCTAATCAGTCACTCAAAACTTATGTTTTAGTTGTCCCTGAAGAGGCACAGCTAGGGAGCTCCCCAAGGCAAAAAGTGGTCCCATCGATGACAGGCTTTGTCTTTTTGTTTTTACATAAGAAGAAAAAAATACAAACAAAAAAACAACTCTAAAATTCTTATGCTGTTGCGCATTTGGACCACAGGCATTCCATGAACCACTCAGAATCTGAGTCCACATGCAATACAGACCACTGCTATTTTTTTTTTTTTTCTGTCAATT